>MU249664.1:62190-129044 GCA_018977245.1 Lethenteron camtschaticum | reverse complement strand
ACGTGACCAGCCCCTCCCCCCACCCACGTGACCAGCCCCTCCCCCCCACGTGACCCCCCCACCCACGTGACCAGCCCCTCCCCCCCCCCACGTGACCAGCCCCTCCCCCCCCCACGTGACCAGCCCCTCCCCCCCCACGTGACCAGCCCCTCCCCCCCCACGTGACCAGCCCCTCCCCCCACATGACCAGCCCCTCCCCCCCACGTGACCAGCCCCTCCCCACCCACGTGACCAGCCCCTCCCCCCCACGTGACCAGCCCCTCTCCCCCCCACGTGACCAGCCCCTCCCCCCACCCACGTGACCAGCCCCTCCCCCCACGTGACCCCCCCACCCACGTGACCAGCCCCTCCCCACCCAGCCCCTCCCCTCCCTACCCAGCCCCTCCCTGCACGACGGACGGACAGACGGACGGACACAATAATCCCCTGTGGGCTGGTGTAACCAGGAGGTTCCAACGAGTATAACTTGTGCTACCTGCGGCAATGTCAAGGTTGCTGTCCTGGCTTCCATTGCTGCCACCAAAATCCAGCAGCTCATCTTGCCTCCCAAGATCCATCAAGTCGTGAGTCTGCAGCTGGGCCGACGCCGCTCGTGTGACTGCACCTGTTGACAACGGACCACCTGCTTGCAATCTCTGCCTGACATGAGTCACATCTGCAGACAGATCCTCACTGGAGTGGTTCCGGCGATAGGGAGGCAACAGACTGTAGGGGCAAGTGCTGTTAGCGAGCACCTATTAAGGGGGGACGGCACACGAGGGGATGGGTGGCCAGCACCACGCCCGGCCGCCTTTGTCTCCCCAGTGGCGATGTTGACACACCACACCGGGTACTCGTTTGAGGCTGAGTCGACGTAGGGGAGGCTCAGGACCGGCTCGGAAAGTCGTCACTGGCGGCGTTGGCCACGAGCGGGAATGGAACTCGGCTGGTCGGTGCGGAGCGCAGCGCTCACCACGACACTGCCGCTGTCAGCAAACTTGAACTCTGACCCCGCCCTCTGACGTCACCGCTCAGCGTGAGGTGTGCTTCGCTCGTGACGTCATGTCACCAAGGTATTCGCCCACCTCCTGACGTCACTTTCGCTCGACCGCAACCGATATCTACCAATGCCAATCCTTATTTGGACGCCCGGTGAGTGGCGCCTCATTAACATAATATATTCGTGAAAGCCGTCGCGATAGGTTCAGCATCCGCGCCCCATCCCTCCACGTATGGGAGGGGCTCATTAACATAATTTATTTAAGTAAAAGATCGGTGGTGGTTGTGTACCGAGGTAGAGCCTCGCTCTCTCTCTCTCTCGTAGGGATGTCAATTGAGTAGCAGCGAGCATGGAAGCGATGTCCACGTTGGAACTTTACAAGGCGGGGCCTTGCCTCCTGCCCTCGCCTGGTCGCGTTCGCTTCAATTCTCTCGCTTAGATTAGCAATCTGTGGAAGAACGCAATCAGCCAGGCTATGCGTTAGTTGTGTGTTGACCGACTCTGTGTTGCGAACTTTGTTTGATTAAGTGTCTCTCTCTCTCTCTCTGTGTCCTCTACTGCAGTCACCAAACCTCCAAATCTCTCATTGACACAAGGCCCTAATTGTAATATGTTATAATAATTATGATGCACTAAAAACCGAAAAATACCAAAAAAAAAAAAAATCTATATAAAAAAAATAAAAAAAAACCGCAAAACCATAAAAAGGAAATACCCAAAACCACTAACAACTAAAAAANTACCCAAAAAACCACAAAAACCGAAAAAAAAAACANGCCAAAAAACGAAAAAAAAATAAANAAAAANCTGAAAAATTGGAAACCATAAAAATTGGGTAAATACCCAAACCACTAACTAAAAATTTACCCAAAAACACAAAACCGAAAAATACCAAAAAAAAACACAAAGAAACGAAAAAAAAACTACATGTAAAAAACTGAAAAAATACCTAAAACCCATTAAAAAATGGGTACGTACCCCAAAACCACTAAGAACTGAAAAACTTACCCCAAAACCACTAAAAATCAAAAATACCCAAAAAACACGAAAAAACTAAATAAAACAAAAACTATTAATAAAAAAAATGAAAAACCGCAAAACCATAAAAAATGGGTAAATACCCCAAAATACTAACAACTGAAAAATTACCCCAAAACCACAAAAACCAAAAAATGTAACCTAAAAAAACAAAAAAACGAAAAAACTAAATAAAAATAAAAAAATAAAAAATATCGCAAAACCATTAAAATTATAAATACCCCAAAACCACTAACTGAAAAATTACCACAAAACCACAAAAACCAAAAATACAAAAACANAAAAANTAAATAAAACAAAAATATAAAAAACTAAAAATACCACTAAACCATTAAAAATTGGGTAAATACCCCAAAACCACTAAAAACTGAAAATTTACCCCAAAACCACAAAAACCGAAAAATTCCAAAGAAACTAAAAAACTAAAAAACGAAAAACCCATAAAAGCCCAAAACCCCCCAAAAAACCTCAAAAACCCTATAAAACCCTAAAACCACAAAAAAACCTATAAACCCCTAAAAACGTAAAAAACCCTAAAAGACCCCAAGAAACCCTAAAAACCATTAAAAAGCACCCTAATACACCCCAAAAACCATAAAAAACATAAAAAAAACATAAAGAACCCTTAAAACCCCCTAAAGCCTAAAAACAAAAAAAACACAAAAGAAAATCCCTAAACAAAAGCCTAAAAAACCTTTAAAGCCCTAAAAGACCCCAAGAAACCCTAAAAACCCCAATAAAACGGAAAAAACCCTAAAAACCATAAAAGACCCCAAAAAACCCCAAAAAAACCCTAAATACATAAAAAACCCCGAAAATCCTAAAAACCCTAAAAGACCCCAAGAAACCCTAAAAAACCCTTAAAGCCCTAAAAAACACCATAAAAGACCATAAAAAACATACAGAACCCTAAAAACCCCTAAAAGTCCAAAAAACCCAAAAAACCCCAAAACACAATAGAAAAACCCTAAGAAAGCCTAACAAAATCCCGAAAAGACTCCAAAAAACCCTAAAAAAACCTAAAAACCCTAAAACCACAAAACACCCTTTAAAACCCCTATAAAACCCTAAAACCCCCAAAAATCATTTAAGACCCCAATAAATTCCCATAAAACCCTAAAAACCATAATAGCTCTTAAACAATCCCTAAAAGCCCAAAAAAACCATTTAAACCCCTATTTAACCTTAAAAACCCTAAAAGACCTAAAAGACCCCAAAAACGCTAAAACCATAAAGGACCATAAAACCCTAAAACCCCCCAAAAAAACTAAAAAACTAAAAAAGCTTAAAAACCCTAAAAACCCAAAAAGACCCCAAAAACACCTTTTAAAAACTGATAAAAACCCAACAATGCCCAAAACCCCAAAAAACCCTAAAAGATCTAAAAAAACCCTAAAAAACCATAAGAAACCCTAAAAAAACCCCCCAAAAAATAAAATAAAAAAAATAAAACCCTCAAAAATAAAAGATTTTTCGATTTAAAGCTTTCGTGACTGCAGGGATTCATCTTCTTGTTTCTTTCGGTAAAGTCACGTAGAAGGGAAGTAATAAAATAATAAAAATAAAACATAATAAAACAATTCTCACGACGTTTCGGCTACAACGCAAGCAGCCGTCTTCAGGTGAAGAATGAGACACTACCAAACTAGGAGCTTATATATAAGCTGCATTGGGGTTGAAGAGCGCCTTAACAAAAGAATGTGCATGTGAAGAGGAATTTAGCATATTCATGGAAAATGCGTAGGCGTTGGGCGGGGGGGTGTCAAAGTCATATTATGCCCATGCATTATGCAGGATCAGCAGCAACCAAGGGGGTGCAGGGATTAGCAGTAACAAAGGAAAGGAATGTTAATGATATGTAGCTGCAGTTACTCAACAACCACGTAGAAAACTAAAGTATAAACTACATAAAAACTAAAGTATAAACTGCATCGCACCATCAGTATACTTACTATACTCTATAATAAGCTGAGTTACTAACAGCAAGTAATACATTACAATTTACCTCGTAAAAATTCTATAATATGCTTCCATCTAAACCTTATTCTCTTACATCACACGAGCATATACCGTACTATATACTGCCATAGATAAACCCAACATTAAATTATATACTGTATTGCTGTAAACCAACCTATATCTTATACATTTAATATAACACTATGTATTATTCTACACACCCTAATGTGTATCGAAATGGTTTATTACGTCCTTCCAATGATTGCTGGGTAAAAAAGTCTCTCTGATTAAACACAGATCGGNCCGATTNAACACAGTACATAAAATCCGGATGGCCGTCTGAAAAGATGTGGTTCCAGACATCAGTACCCTGGCGTCCACTAAGTTGCCTCTGTGGTCAGTTACATTGGGAAACCAAACGACATGTCTCGGGTCCTGAACATAAAGCTGACCTGAAACACGGTAGGACAAACACCTCAGCCGTGGCAGATCACTGTTACAACTCAGTGGGCTCACATGATATTGACTTCTCCAAGACAGAGGTTCTCTGCAAGCCATCTGGCTATCATGAGAGATTCGTTCATGAGGCGATCCACATATACAAACACAGAGACAATTTTAACCGAGAAGATGGATTCTGGCTCAGCAATCATTGGAAGGACGTAATAAACCATTTCGATACACATTAGGGTGTGTAGAATAATACATAGTGTATATTAAATGTATAAGATATAGGTTGGTTTACAGCAATACAGTATATAATTTAATGTTGGGTTTATCTATGGCAGTATATAGTACGGTATATGCTCGTGTGATGTAAGAGAATAAGGTTTAGATGGAAGAATTTTTACGAGGTAAATTGTAATGTATTACTTGCTGTTAGTAACTCAGCTTATTATAGAGTATAGTAAGTATACTGATGGTGCGATGCAGTTTATACTTTAGTTTTTTATGTAGTTTATACTTTAGTTTTCTACGTGGTTGTTGAGTAACTGCAGCTACATATCATTAACATTCCTTTCCTTTGTTACTGCTAATCCCTGCACCCCCTTGGTTGCTGCTGATCCTGCATAATGCATGGGCATAATATGACTTTGACACCCCCCGCCCAACGCCTACGCATTTTCCATGAATATGCTAAATCCTCTTCACATGCACATTCTTTTTGTTAAGGCGCTCTTCAACCCCCAATGCAGCTTATATATAAGCTCCTAGTTTGGTAGTGTCTCATTCTTCACCTGAAGACGGCTGCTTGCGTTGTAGCCGAAACGTCGTGAGAATTGTTTTATTATGTTTTATTTTTATTATTTTATTACTTCCCTTCTACGTGACTTTACCGAAAGAAACAAGAAGATGAACCCTAAAAGACCCCAAAAAACCCTATAAGACCCCAAAAAACCTTCAAAAACCCTAAAAGACCCCAAAAAACCCCAAAACCCATATAAAACCCTAAAAAACACTAAAAACCCTAAAAGACCCCAAAACACCCTAAAACAACCTAAAAAACCCTAAATCCCCAAAATCCCCTAAACCCCCAAAAAACCATAAAATACCCAAAAAACCCTAAAACCCTAAAAAACCTAAAATCCCAAAAGAACTAGAAAACTAAAAACCCTAAACACCCCTAAAAACCCTAAAAGACCCCAAAAACCCTTTTAAAAACCCTAAAAACCCTAAAACCCTTAACCCCTAAAACCCCTAAAAGACCATAAAAACCCATAACAACCCTAAAAACCTAAAACCCCAAAAAGAAAAAACCCTAAAAAACCCTAAAAGACCCTAAAAAACCTAAAAATCCTTAAAACCCCTAAAAACCTTCCAAAACCATAAAAGACCTGAAAAACCCCCAAAACCCCCAAAAACCCAATAACCCTATAAAACCTTATAAAACCCCAAAAAACCCTAAAAGACCACAAAACCCCCGAAGAAAATCCTATAAAACCCTAAAACCCCTAAAAGACCCCAAAAAACCCTTAAAAACTCAAAACCCTTTTAAAACCCCTAAAAACCTTATAAAACTCTAAAAACCCTAAAAGACCCCAATAAACCGTAAAAAACCCTAATAAACCCTATAAACCCCTAAAAGACCCCAAAACCCCCCCCAAAATACCTAAAAAATCCTATAACCCCAAAAACCCTAAAAACCCCCGAAAAACCCTAAAAGACCCTAACAACCCTAAAACCCTAAAAAACCCTAAAAGACCCCAAAAACCCCTAAGAAAAACCTACTAAACCCTAAAAACCCTAAAAGACCCAAAAAAACCCCTAAAAAAATCCAAAACCCTTAAAACACCTAAAAACCCTATAAAACCCCTAAAAGCCCTAAAAGACCCCCAAAACCCCCCAAAAAACCTAAAAATCCTATAACCCCAAAAACCCTAAAAAAACCCAAAACCCCTAAAAGATCCTAAACACCCAAAAAACAAAAAACCCCTAAAAACCCAAAACACCTAAAAAAACCTAAGAAACCCTTAAAACCATAAAAGACCCCAAAAAACCTTTAAAACCCCAACCCCCCCCCNAAAAACCCTAAAAGATCATAAAAAACCCTAAAACTGCAAAAAACCCTAAAAAAACATAAAAGACCCCAAAAACCCTAAAAACCCTAAAAGCCCTAAAAAACCCTAAAACTACAAAAACCATAAAAAAACCCTAAAAGACCTCAAAACCCTAAAAAACCCAAAAACTTAAAAAGAAAAACCTAAATAACCCTTAAAAACCCTAAACCCCAAAAAACACACAAAAAAAAACAAAAATACCTTAAAAAGCCCCCAAAAAACAAAAAAACCATAAAACCCTAAAACCCCAAAAAAACCTATAAAACGCTAAAAACCGTAAAAGACCCCAAAAAACCCTAAAATACCCCTAAAAACCCTAAAAGACCCCAAAAAACACATAAAAACCCATGAAAACCATAAAACCACAAAAAACCTAAAAATACCCTAAAAGAACCCTAAAAACCCTAAAAACCCCGAAAACCCCAAAAACCCCCAAAAAACCCTGAAAGACCATTAAAAAACCCTAAAAAGTCCTAAAAAACCCCAAAAAACCCCAAAAAAACCTATAAAACTCTATAAAACCTTAAAAAACCCTATGAACCCTGAAAAACCCTAAAAGACCCCAAACCCCCTTAAAAACCGTAAAACCCCAAAAAACCCAAAAAGACCATTAAAAACCCTAAAACCCCAAAAACCCCGAAAAAAACCTTGAAAAACCCTAAAAGACCACAAAAAACCCAAAAAACACCTCTAAAAACCCTAAAAAACCCTAAACCCTGAAAGACCCCAAAAAACCATAAAACCCCTAAAAAATCTTCAAACCCTAAAAACCCCCCAAATCCCCCTAAAAGACCATAAAAACCCTAAAACCCTAAAAAACCCCCAAAAACCCTAAAAAAACCTAAAAAAAACCCCTATTTATGACGCGTGCATGACCATACCAACTCGCGCGCATTTGGTGGGGAGGATGGCCCATGCCAAGTCACTCGCCTTCAGTATGAGTGAGGGTCAGGTTTAAAATCCTATAAAATACACTAAACTCTTCACTGTCTCATGTCCCTTCCACCACAATGCGTGCAGTTATTACTACTATACAGTCGGTAGATGCTACCACTATAGGCCGTAGATATTACTGCAGAGCGGCCGACAACATCGTTCCTGGGGGGTGTGGGCCGGCTGGACAATCTAGGCGACGCCGGAGGCTCTGCAAGGACTAGACCTCACCACGCCACTCTGTGAGGTGAGTACTTTGTGCTATAGAGTCGATAAATACTGCTATAGAGTCAGCATGTACTACTGTAGTGATAGCAGGTACCACCAGTCGGTATGCACTGCTGTAATCATAGCAGGTACCACCACAGTCGGTATGCACTGCTGTAATCATAGCAGGTACCACCACAGTCGATATGCACTGCTGTAATCATAACAGGTACCACCACAGTCGGTATGCACTGCTGTAATCATAGCAGGTACCACCACAGTATGCACTGCTGCAGTCAAAGCAGATACCACCACAGTCAGTACACACTGCTGTTACATTTTTAAGAGTAGTTTTGAAATAGTTTTAAGCCCCGGGCAACGCCGGGTACTTTTTGCTAGTAATAAATAAAAAAATAAAAGTGGTGGAGGACGGGAAGAAGAAGGGAAGAAAGAAGGGAGAGGTAGGGGAGATGGCAGAGAGACCAAGATCACAGATGGAAACGGATGGATCCACTTTCTCCCGGTAGAGCCAGAGGGGTACGGCTCCTCCTCGACGCCCACGAGAAAGGAGAGAGTTTCACACGGCAACATGTGCTGCCCCCAACATGGCGCTGCGTCACAGCCACCACTGCCAACCGCCGCCACCGCATGGTGCAACTCCTCGCCGCACTGCCGCGTGACCTACACAATAGGCGTAGACAAATAGCCTCCGTCATGAATAAATTAGGCTGCAAGAGAGCACGCGGCGCGTGAATGGTGACGGCCAACAGACTCACAGTGCGAAGTCTTCAAAGTTGATGGGGAAACGTAGGGATCCTGGCGGGGGCGGGGTGGTGGGCTTGGGGGGATGCAGTTTAATGCGTCTCTCTCCCTGATGGTTTATAATTTTCTGTTCTTGCAGTACAGGAGATGCCGATGTAGAGTTCTTGCTCCTACTGCTGCTGCCATGACGAGAGGGCTTCAGCATAGAGAGAGTTTGCGTCGTGCCGCTGTTCCTCCTCCTCCGTTAAAGGAGCGCAGACTAACATTGGGTTCACTGTGCGGTCCGTAGTGTGTGTTGCATGGCCAAGTCGCACTACTACTGTGGCTTGTCTTCAGTGTATCCCTATGGGTCTCTGTGCATCTGTAGTGAGTTCAACTGAGTCCCAGACGCACTCTTGGAGGCAACACATTTATTTAACACCAACACACGGGGTAACTGCCCCTCAACAGAATAACAACCTATGGTGGTGACCACCAGGCTAACTACACTAATTACAATGTAACTGCTACAACGGACCAGACCACAACTCGGGTCCAGGTCCACGTGTTGTAGACTCGGTAGGACGTAGACAAAGGCTTCTTCAAGATGAACAACAACGCCGGACCCTCTGGGGGACCCGGCTTTTATTCTCTGCAGCGTGGCTGGCTCCGCCCTCGGCCACGACCACCTTCCAGAACCCTTTAGCAGGATCTGGACCCGGACCACGTGATCCTCCTAGCTCCCACTTGGGGCCCCTTTGTAGACTTAGCCGGGGTCACGTGCAGGGGCGGTTTCTTCATTAGGGCGATTGGGCGACGCACCACCAATGTAATTCAACCACAGAGTCACGCTAGCCGTCACTGTGCCTCTGGATATAGTCCAATCAGCGTCCTGTCACGTTCTGTGGAGTACCGCCTCTTTTTGGGCGATTTCACTCCGGCTGAGAATCGCCCCGAGTGGCCCATAGACTTACATTCAAAGATGTTTTTTTTCGACCGGGGGGCGCTGCAATGCATTTTCTATGGCTTCCGGAAGGGCTCACCCTAACGTGCTTACGTCATCATACGTAAACACGTTTCATCCAACAATATAATTTGTCGCCACCTAGTGGAATCTTTAATAAAATAAACTTGAGTGGATTGTATTAATAGTGAGTATAGAAACAAACAAGATGTATTGTAAGAGTCACTTTATTTTTCATTAATATTAAAGAAGTGAAGTTGCCTTTACATGCTTAAGCTGTTAATTTATCCATTGCATGGGTGGACCTTATCCTTATCAATCCTCCAGACATTTGCCCCCCCTGAGAGATTTTGCAGGAGCCGCCACTGGTCACGTGTCCTCTCGGGTCAACCAGAGTGCCACGGCCTCTAGTGACCCCGGCACCCCCACACCCCCTATCCTGCAGGGCTGGCACCGTACGCCGTGACCCTCTCGGGCCGGCACAGCACAGTGACATCCCGCAATGTCACTACACATCTGTATGAGTCTCTAGGTGGCTCTGTGAGTCTCTGTGTATCTCGACGTGTCTCTGAGTTTATTCTGGTCCGTAGCTGTGGGTTGCACGGCCACAGTCGCACTGCTCCGGCTGCCTTTTATTCTATCTCTATGGGTCTCTATGTATCTCTATGGGTCTCTATGTATCTGTATGGGTCTCTATACATCTCTATAGGTCTCCATTCATGAAGGAGATGCGCGAATCGGCCTGCTGTTGATGTTCTGATGATGTGATTGCTGGTTCCACCACCAATGACTTTGAGGAGCGGAGGGCGGGAGGAGGGAGGGGTGCCACATCCAGGACGTAGTGCAATGATGCTTGAGTCTCGAATGAGGAGGCGATTATTATGCTGAACGTTGGTGCTGTTCCACGCGGTTCGCACAGCAGCGTGCTTCTGATATCTGGGTGAGATTCCCAGAAAGAATGGCATCATCGGAGGGGAACTTTCTCATTCTGGTTCTTCTGTTGAAGTCTTGGTTGCTGTGTCGAGGCAGCCGTCGATGTGCAAGGAAAACGCCGAATAATTGACAGCGTCCCAATAGCCGATGTGGAAAAACACCCAAACGCATTCGTCAAAAACACACCTCGGCATGCTTACGTTTACGCATATTTCTATCGGTGACTCTTGCACGCACACGTGATACAGACACACGATACAGACACACGATACAGACACACGATACAGACACACGAGGTGTTTCGGGCTTGCGCCCTCCGCTACGAACCCGGGCTGTGACCCGGCTTCAATTCCCGCTTCCCGGCTACCAACACCGGTGACGATGACCTGAACCGGTCCTGGGCCTCCCCTAGTTCGACTGAGCCTCAAGTGAGTACCTGGTGCTGTGTATAAACATCGCCTCTCGGGAGACAAAGGCGTCGGCGTGGTGCTGGCCACCTCCCTCCTTCGTATGCCGTTTTGGGCTTTCATAGGTGCCCCCTTCTAACAGCACTTGCCCGAACAGCCTTGCTAAAGACTATACGGGAGATCTTTGTATGCTTTTGTTGTTGTATATTCGCATGCAATTGTTGATGCAGATGCTGCAGCTAGGCATGAGTGCACGGTTGTACCCTAATTAGTCCGCAATTAGTGACAGGGGCCATGTGGGCTAGAAGGGTGGGGGGGGGGGCAGATGGGGGGTAATTTTTCAAATGTCAAGCTCCCCGCTGTCTCTCAACGTTGGAAGCTGAGAGCGAGGTCTCACACAAATGTGTTTTTGTTTACAGAGCAAGTGGGTGAGCGAGTGAGTGGGTGAGTGGGTAGATGAGTGAGTGTATGGGTGAGTGGGTGAGTGGGTAGATGAGTGTGAATATGGAGGAGTGGGTGAGCGTGTGACTGGGTGAGTGGGTAGATGAGTGAGTGTATGGGTGAGTGGCTGAGCGTGTGAGTGGGTGAGTGGGTAGATGAGTGAGTGTATGGGTGAGTGGGTGAGTGNCTGAGCGTGTGACTGGGTAGATGAGTGTGCGTATGGTGAGTGGGTGAGCGTGTGAGTGGGTGAGTGGGTGAGTGGGTAGATGAGTGTGAGTATGGGTGAGTGGGTGAGCGAGTGAGTGGTGAGTGGGTAGATGAGTGAGTGTATGGGTGAGTGGGTGAGTGGGTGAGCGTGTGACTGGGTAGATGAGTGAGTGTATGGGTGAGTGGGTGAGCGTGTGAGTGGGTGAGTGGGTAGATGAGTGAGTGTATGGGTGAGTGGGTGAGTGTGTGAGTGGGTGAGTGGGTAGATGAGTGTATGGTGAGTGGGTGAGTGTGTGAGTGGGTGAGTGGGTAGATGAGTGAGTGTATGGGTGAGCGTGTGAGTGGGTAGATGAGTGAGCGTATGGGTGAGTGGGTGAGCGTGTGAGTGGGTGAGTGGGTAGATGAGTGAGTGTATGGGTGAGTGGGTGAGCGTGTGATTGGGTGAGTGGGTAGATGAGTGTGTGTATGGTGAGTGGGTGAGCGTGTGACTGGGTGAGTGGGTAGATGAGTGAGTGTATGGGTGAGTGGGTTGGTGGGAGAGTGGGTGAGTGAGCGAGCGAATGAGTAGTTTAATAAGTGGGTGAATGAGCGAGTCGGTGGGTGGGGGTGGGAGAATCAGTGAGCAAATGAGTGGTTAAATTAGCGGATAAGTGGGTGGATGGGTTTGGTGGGAGAGTGGGTGGGTGAGTGAGCGAATGAATGGTTCAATTAGCGGGTGAGTGGCCGAGCGAGTGGGTGGGTGAGTGTGCGTTATTGTGACCTGCAGTGTGGTAGTGGTGAACGGTCAGCACAGGCGAGTGAAGTTTCACGCGAACAGTGACCGTGGTAGTCAGTGTAGTAGAGTGACAGGGAGGCGACTTTGATTTATTTGAATTAGTTTAAACAAGCGGACAAGATGCATCATTCCCATATCTATCTCTCCTCGCATGTAACATATTACAATTATGATTACTTCCCTACACATACCATTAGCCCCGCGGCATTCCTTCTTGCTGTGTTTAATGAGCAGCATTGGTTCAACCAGGGGCGGTTTCTTCATTAGGGCGATTGGGCGACGCACCACAATGTCATTCAACCACAGAGTTACGCTCGCCGTTACTGTGCCTCTGGATATAGTCCAATCAGCGTCATGTCACGTTCTGTGGAGTACCGCCTCTTTTGGGCGATTTCACTCTGGCTGAGAATCGCCCAGAGTGTTCCCATAGACTTACATTCAAAGATGTTTTTTTTCGAACGGCGGGCGCTGCAATGCATTCTCTATGGCTTCCGGGAGGGCTCGCACTAACGTGCTTACGTCATCATAGGTAAGCACGTTTCAGTCAACAATATTTTTTGTCGCCACCTAGTGGAACTTTAATTAAAGAGACTGAGTGGATTGTAATAAGTGAGTATAGAAACAAACAAGATGTATTGTAAGAGTCACTTTATTTTTCATTAATATTAAAGAAGTGAAGTTGCCTTTACATGCTTAAGCTGTTAATTTATCCATTGCATGGTGGACCTTATCCTTATCAATCATCCAGACATTTGCCCCCCCTGAGAGATTTTGCAGGAGCCGCCACTGGGTTCAACGCAAGCACTGCCTGGTCTCGACCGTCTGGCTTTCATCAGCAGAACATCCTTGTTCAACAAATGCTGTTCTTGGCAAGATCACTCCATATAAACCAAAATTAATCTTTGTGTTTCCATGCCACTTAAGCAACGCGTAAGTAGTTTGTATACAAATTCCACAAACGTGTTTGAAACTCCCCTCTACCCTGGGTAGCCTCTCGCTGCCGCTGTTGCTGCTGCGTTGGTGCACAAGCAGACGTGAACAACTCAACACATGTGTCAATGCCACTCTGTGGCCTAGAAAGGAAAACAAATATTTATAATAGGTGACGTTTCACGCAATGGCTCTTCTTCGGGAACTACGTATGCCTGTTGAAAATCTTTCACAACGTACGTAGCCATCCTTCGCGAATCGGAGGTGCGTGGATATAGAGAGGTCAGTGGACAGAGTGGATGATGAGGGTTGGAAGCTGCGCGTTTTTACATCATGGGGCATGTTATAGAGTACGTGATTACATTCTAACAATGCTCTCTGATGACCAGTTTTGTTATTGACATGTGAACAACTAGCAGGAGCCATTATTGAGTTAGCAGACAACGTGGAAGTGGAAGCTGACATAACTCGACCACTTCTGGATATTCTGCTGGGACGGGGTTACCGTTGGCACGGATATTTAATACACACAGTGGACAGGAAGGACAAGATCGATGGGCCCACATAATGCGCATGCATCGTGTACGTTGACTCAAGAGCGCAGAAGGGTGGTCACCACATCTACGCCTCGATATAAGGAACGAAACAGGTGGACTTCTCCACAAATCTGGCTGTCGCCTGATGAAGCTAGTTGTAATTACTGGTAAAACGTCGTACTCAGATTGCAAATGTTGAGGCTTGGCTCTCCAACACAACGGTTAGTGCTGTACTAGTTTACTACACTACACACTACACTACTATACACAATACACTACACAACTATACTATACACTAGTGCTGTACTAGTTTACGACACTATACACTACACTATACACTACTATACACTACACTATACACTACTATACACTACACTACACTATACTATACACTAGTGCTGTACTAGTTTACTACACTATACTATACACTACACTATACACTACTATACACTACACTACACACTACTATACAGTAAACTATACACTACACTGTAGTGCTGTATGACGTTTCACGCTGTTTATGACAACCCTTACTAGTTGGCTGTGTCGGGTGGTAGCGGGTTTAACGACACATTCATATTTACGCGATCTCACCCAAAAAGCCTCAATTATAGATGCCTCGATAATCCCAAACTATGACTCCACAATAGACTCATTGAGGTGAAAGTGACATCCATCAATGCTGCTGCCGCGTTGTGCTGTGGAGGCATATGTGTTCTCGCAATGCGCGGTACAGTGTGTCAAAAGCCCCCCTCGTCGTTCATTTCCAACGCATTCACGTGGGGGAGACACAGTTATTATACAGCAATCTAAAACTTATTTCCAGACGCTCGTGTTTAAAAATAAAACAGAGGGGTAACCAATTCCATTTCCGACAATCGAGTTAGTATCGAGTAGCAAGGGTCGGTGAAGCACCATCGGCCACGTCCAACCGCGCGGTGACGCGCGCGCGCTCGAGCCGCTTCCTCCGGCACCGCGACTCGTCGACCTCCAAGTGAACTACTTTATTATTTACCAGCTGAAGCCCCGCTGAGCCACGAGCTCGTGCTCAGAGGCGTGCTGGCCACACGTTGATGATCGCTCATCGCCGAAGTGGCCGGCGTGGGAATTATCGTAATAACGATCGTAATCTGTGTTTATTCGGGAGACGGTGAGAATGTCACAGCCGGCCCATCGCCCCAACCGATGAATTATTTCACACCGGCATCTCTGTCTAGACACTTTGCGGGCAAGCTGGCTGCGTCGTTTTGCGAGCGCGTTGATGACCTTCTAATGCAGTTCATGACGATCGTGATGACGAACGGACCTGACCGTGTTAGGACGCACACAGGCGCGCGAGTATCGGTTGGACGTGAGCCGACACAAAGATGACGATGTTGTTGTTGTTGTTGACGATGTTGTTGATGTTGTTGTTGTTGTTCGACGACGCAGTGCGACGAATCGGATTCTCTTCTCTGCTTCTGCCAGGGGCGGTTTCTTCATTAGGGCGATTGGGCGACGCACCACCAATCTCAGCCGTCACTGTGCCTCTGGATATAGTCCAATCAGCGTCATGTCACGTTTGGTGGAGTACCGCCTCTTTTTGGGCGATTTCACTCCGGCTGAGAATCGCCCCGAGTGTTCCCATAGACTTACATTTAAAGATGTTTTTTTTCGAACGGCGGGCGCTGCAATGCATTCTCTATGGCTTCCGGAGGGCTCGCACTAACGTGCTTACGTCATCATACGTAAGCACGTTTCAGTCAACAATATTATTTGTCGCCACCTCGTGGAATCTTTAATAAAAGAAACTGAGTGGATTGTAATAATAGTGAGTATAGAAACAAACAAGATCTATTGTAAGAGTCACTTTATTTTTCATTAATATTAAAGAAGTGAAGTTGCCTTTACATGCTTAAGCTGTTAATTTATCCATTGCATGGGTGGACCTTATCCTTATCAATCATCCAAACATTTGCCCCCCCCTGAGAGATTTTGCAGGAGCCGCCACTGGCTTCTGCCATCCTCTTCCTCGCTCGCTCGCTCTTGGGAAGAAGACATCTACAACAATCCTGCCTCGGATGCCGAGAACCGAAAATTGGCGGCTGAATCGCGGCGGAGGTGTTGAGTTGACATTTGGAAGGAAGGCCCTGCCTGTGTGTGCGCGTGTAGCCGCCTGCCGTCTATTAAACAGCATGAAAATTTAATGCCGAGCCCGTGAAAGAGTTACCCCTACGGATACCCACGTAGGCACAGGGGGGCTCAGAGGAGCCGCAGAATCCGTGCGTTTGTCCCCGTCTGTGCGCGTGTGTGTGTGGGGGGGGGGGGGGTGAGCGGTAACGCGGTCGGTCAGCGCGCTGCGCTACAGGAAGCCGGGGGACAGAGTTCGCCGATAGCAGTGAGGATTATATGGCGAACCGGTCGTGGTCCTCCTCTGGGTCGACGCAGTCTCAAATGAGCACCTGGTGCGGTGTAAACATCGCCGCTGGGGAGACAAAGGGGGCCGCGCGTGGTGCTGGCCACCCACCCCCTCGTGGCCGTGCCGGCCTTCACAGGTGCTGCTCGCTAACAGCCCTTGCCCCAACAGTCTGCTAAGGCTATACGGGGGATCTGCGTCTTTGGCACGTGCATCTGGCAGTCATCTCAGGCAGTCAACCTGGGACCTCCTGCCAGCGAGTCTTCGACACTTCACGTGATAGCACAAAAAGTGCACCTAGCCTGGTACACGCGCTGTGGTGACGTCGCCACCACTCAGTGGCTAATAAGCGGCTGTTGTGTGCTTGTGTTGCTGTGGATGAGTTGTGTTTGAATTTGTGCACCGGGGTGACTGGAAGGCATGGGTCAGGTCAGCTTTGGAATAACGGGAGGAGGGGTCAGCGGCTCGACTTCTGTGCAATCCCCGTAGGATTGCAATTATCAACACTCTCATCCACACAACAACGCACGCCGGGTCCAAGCAGGAACATCTCCTGGACTGACGTTCGTGACGGAACAGCGAATGCGGTCCCATGTCCTTGACACCAGGACCTGCAGTGGAGCTGATCTGCCAACTGAGTCCGGGGGCCTCTCATCTCCAAGATGCGCTGCGCCGTGTTTCCCCACTGCGTGATTTGGGCATCCACCTAACACCCACAATAGGCCGGTCTCGGCTCGCTAACGAATATCGCAAATGACAATGTGAGCATCGCTTGCAGCTGGGGTTGGAATATTTCCATTCTGCTGTGTGTGTGTGTGTGCGCAAGTACGTATGTTGAGCGTCTTTCACACCGTGCAGCGGTGTAGGACAACAAACTCAACACAATCTGCTGATGCCGATGGGACTAATGGGTGAAGTTCAGAACCGACTGCGGCTCGTGCATTGAACATCCGGGCCCAGATCTCCCACAGGAAGCTCGGCTGACCGGGGGAACTGAGGGTCTCCAACATTCCACTTCGGAAGATGAAGAGGCTCTATGGGAACCTCATTTTCCAGTAAAAATATGATAATTGTTTTTTTACACTTCTATCTGGCAACAACAAAAAAAAGGTGTCAGTTTTGTTGCCAGATAGAAGGTTGAAAAACCAATTATCATGAGGAGGCTCATCGCACAGCGTTTGCTCGGAGGCACGGAGAGCGGTTTGCCATTCTGAAGACGGGTGCTGGTCACATGTTGCTGGGGAGATGAAGTTTGTCTCAGTAGGCCGCCAATCACAAGTCGCTCTATTATTCCACAAAATAACTTGCAATGCCGTCTACTATTAGAATGCATATCCATGTTCATAATTAAATTGCGTAACACCGCGCCGCTGACGCGCGGTATCCGCTCCACGCTCCCGTCGAGAGAGAGGACGACTCCGAGAGAGAGAGAGAGGGGGGTGGTGGGACGACTCGGAGAGAAAGAGAAACGGACGACGACTCAGAAACAGGCACCAGGAGGAGGAACCACAGCCGAGGAGTGAGAAGGCAGCAGCAGGCACGCGGTGGTGAGGAGCTGTCACCAAATGCCTCTCCCCCCCCAATCTCTGTCGTCCTCTATATATGAAGGTGTTCTGGGCCATTTGACGAGTGTTTAGATGTGGGAGGAAACCGGAGGCACCCGGAGAAAACCCACGCGTGCGAGGGGGAAACACTCGATCCGTCGAGACGTAGCCTACTGCCCTTGAGGGGAATAATGACGGAATCGTCTCCAATCTCTGGTATCCAGATATGCAGAACGGCTGGGAAATGTCTGCTGCGAGGTCTTTGGTGGAGTAGAGACCTAAAAAATCTCAGTCACAAGTCAAAGATGGGGGTGGAGGGGGCTGTTGGGAAGGGGGGGGGGCAGAGGAGGAGGGGTAATCCTGGTAGAGCCTCAAAGGTTGCAGTGCCCACCCCCTGTGAGTGGATGCCTGATGTGCCATCTGCCGAGGATGTACGAAGAGGAATCCGGAACCTGGGGCCAGGTAAAGCGCCGGTTGCGGGTGACTTAAAAGCAAATAACTGGAGGAGTTTCGAGTTGATTTTGTTTAGCCAGGTGAGAGACCAGAAGAGAGTCACATCTGCGAGAGGGAATGAATGAGTTATTTGTGAGTTGGTAGGGTGGGTGAATGAGTGGATGCGTGAGTTCGGTGAGTGAGTTGGTGGGTGGGTGAATGAGTGGATGTGTGAGTTCGGTGAGTGAGTTGGTGGTGGGTGAATGAGTGGATATGTGAGTTCGGTGAGTGAGTTGGTGGGTGGGTGAATGAGTGGATGTGTGAGTTCGGTGAGTGAGTTGGTGGGTGGGTGAATGAGTGGATGTGTGAGTTCGGTGAGTGAGTTGGTGGGTGGGTGAATGAGTGGATGTGTGAGTTCGTGAGTGAGTTGGTGGGTGGGTGAATGAGTGGATGTGTGAGTTCGGTGAGTGAGTTGGTGGGTGGGTGAATGAGTGGATGTGTGAGTTCGGTGAGTGAGTTGGTGGGTGGGTGAATGAGTGGATGTGTGAGTTCGGTGAGTGAGTTGGTGGGTGGGTGATTGAATGATTAAGTGGGTGAAGGAGTGGTTCCGCCAGTGGCGAGTGAGCTGGTGGGCGAGTGAGTGAGTGGGTGAATGATTGAGTGGGATGGATGACGGATCATTGAGATGGAGGGTTAATGAGCGAGACATTCTAGCGAGTTGAAGTCGATTTTCTGTATCCAGGGTGAGAGGTCGCAGAGACCTCGTCTCGAGTTTCATTCGCAAGACAAAGACACCCATATAGCAGTAACATACTGTAAGGGACAAGTGCTATTAGCGAGCACCTATGAAGGCCCGAACGGTGCACGAGGGGGTTATTGGCCAGCACCACGACCGGCCGCCTTTATCTCCCTTACACGTGGTAAAATAAAAATAAAACATGTTTATAGTGTAAATAGTCTTTCAGATTTGACCTCGGGCATACCAATTGGGGTGGGTGGCAGCGCACTGCTGGGTGCGAGCCTCCCCAATGCTGTGTCAGTGATGAGTCTTGTTTGACCATATTTCACCACGCTGGTGGTTGACGGCGGTTTGGGTGGGGTGGGGGCAAGACATATGAAGGCCGACTCGACGCGCAAAACGGGGTTTACTGTGGCCGGAGCCACCTCCGTCCGTCCGCCTTTGTCTCCCCGGTGCTGAAGTCTTCACCACACACACATTGTTGGGCGGTGATGCGGCAAGTCCCGCTCGCCGCTTCTTTGGCCAACAACAACTCCATCTTCGGCCGCCTTTGTCTCCCTCGTGCGATGTTTACACACCGCACCAAGTTCTCATTTGAGGCTGAGTCGACCTAAGGGAGGCCCAGGACCGATTCAGATAATCGTCACCTGTGTTAGTAGCCGTGAGCGGGAATCGAACTCGGGTCGCTGGGTTCATAGCGCAGCGCGCTAACCGCTACACTACCGCTCCCCACAGTGACACACACACACAGTAACACACAGAGTGACGTACAACAACAACAACCACCACTCGCCACTAAGTGGCGGTGACGTCACCACGACGCTTGTGCCAGGCTATGTGCACCTTGAGGCCACGTGAAGTGTCGAACGCCCGCTTGCAGGAGGTTACGGGGCAGACCCAGCAGGTGCCACGGGTCGACTGAGATGACCGGTAGAGGCACCACCAGCTGTACCCCCTACTGTGCCAACTTGCTGTGCTTTAGCCACCCGGCGCTCCGCTCGTTGTTGTGAGCGTCGCTCCTCCGCCCTCTGTTGTTGTTGGAGGGCGACTGCCTCCAACTGCCCACTAGCGTCCTTCACGAGCCTCCTTCACAGAGGCCGATCTTGACACCGCTGGTACCAGTCATCGGCAAGTCCACTCAGCTCCACGTCCTCCTGTACCACATCACTCCATCTCTTCTCTAGCCCGTGCCGCGCCCGTTTAGCGGCCGAACAAAAGCTGTTTAGGCATGCGATGGCTGGGCATGCGGCTACATGACCCAGCCAACGCAGCCTTGCCTGCCGGAGGAGCTCACCGATGGGACTTTGCCCAGATCTGTGAGCTCCTCACACAATCCAGCCTGGTGAAACCCAGAATGGATCGTAGCAGGCCAACCTAAATGTTTTTAACCGGCGAAGATGCTCCATTAGTGGGGTCCACGTTTCGCAAGCTGAGAGAAGGGAGGGAATGACACACAGTGACACACACACAGTGACGCACACACACAGTGACACACACACAGTGACGTACACACACAGTGACACACACACAGTGACGCACACACACACACAGTGACACACACAGTGACACACACAGTGACGCACACACACAGTGACACACACACAGTGACGCACACACACACAGTGACACACACACACAGTGACGCACACACACAGTGACACACACACACAGTGACACACAGTGACACACAGTGACACACACACAGTGACACACACACACAGACACACAGTGACACACACAGTGACACACACACACACAGTGACACACAGTGACGCACACACAGTGACACACACACACAGTGACACACACACACAGTGACACACACACACACACAGACACACACACACAGTGACACACAGTGACACACACAGTGACACACACAGTGACACACACACACACAGTGACACACAGTGACGCACACACACAGTGACGCACACACACAGTGACACACACACAGTGACACACAGTGACACAGTGACACACACACACNGTGTACACACACACAGACACACAGTGACACACACACACNGTGACACACACACACACACACACCACACAGTGACACACACACAAGTGACACACAGTGACGCACACACACAGTGACACACACACACAGTGACACACACACACAGACACACACACACAGACACACACACACACACACACACAGACNCNCACACACACACGTACACACAGTGTAACACAGAGACACACACACACACACACNGACACACACAGACAGTCACACACACACACNGAGACACAGNACACACACACACACACACACANACACACACACACACAGTGTGACACACACACACAGTGACACACACACNGTGACACACACCCACACACACAGTGACACACACACAGTGACACACACACACAGTGACACACACACAGTGACACACACACAGTGACGCACACACACAGTGACACACACACAGTGACACACACACACACAGTGACGCACACACAGTGACACACACGCACACACAGTGACGCACACACACAGTGACACACACACAGTGACACACACGGTGACACACACACACAGTGACACACACAGTGACACACACACAGTGACACACACAGTGACACACAGTGACGCACACACACAGTGACAAACAGTGACACACACACACAGTGACGCACACACACAGTGACGCACACACACAGTGACACACACACATACAGTGACACACACACACAGGGACGCACACACACAGTGACAAACAGTAACGCACACACACAGTGACACACACACACAGTGACACACACACAGTGACGCACACACACAGTGACAAACAGTAACGCACACACACAGTGACACACACACGGTGGCGTCATTGGCGGGCCGCGTTCCGAGTGTTAATATAAAGGCGCCGTTGACGTCGGGATTGATTGTAATGGACAGACGACTGCGGATGGGACTCTTTGTGGATGAGTCAAAGCGTGATGAGCCAAAGTCCCGGGTTTTTTTGTTGCTGCCCTTAGAAGATTCAAATCCCTTCTTACCGGCCATGAGCGCTTAATCCGGCCGACTAAAAACATTCCGCCCCCCTCCGTTGGTGCCGTGCCACGTGATGGAAGATGAGCCTGGGAAGAGAGAGAGAGACAGAGACGCGCTGGAGAGGGCGAGACAAGAGAGGGTACGAGGGGGAGTAGGGAGTGAGATATGTTGGTATGAGGGTCAGTGGCGGCTCCTGCAAAATCTCTCAGGGGGGGGGGGGGGGGGGGCAAATGTCTGGATGATTGATAAGGATAAGGTCCACCCATGCAATGGATAAATTAACAGCTTAAGCATGTAAAGACAACTTCACTTCTTTAATATTAATGAAAAATAAAGTGACTTTTTCGATAGATCTTGTTTGTTTCTATCTCACTATTATTACAATCTACTCAGTTTCTTTTATTAAAGATTCCACGAGGTGGCGACAAATAATATTGTTGACTGAAACGTGCTTACGTATGATGACGTAAGCACGTTAGTGCGAGCCCTCCCGGAAGCCATAGAGAATGCATTGCAGTGCCCGCCGTTCGAAAAAAACATCTTTGAATGTAAGTCTATGGGAACACTCGGGCGATTCTCAGCCGGAGTGAAATCGCCCAAAAAGAGGCGGTACTCCACAGAACGTGACATGACGCTGATTGGACTATATCCAGAGGCACAGTGACGGCTGAGATTGGTGGTGCGTCGCCCAATCGCCCTAATGAAGAAACCGCCCCTGATGAGGGTTCATTTGTGGATTTGTGCAAATGCGTGGAATTTTAAGGCTCGTTTCGGATAACTTTGTGGGATTGAGGATCATACGGCGGATCTCATATTCTTAGGTTTTATTGGTAAATAATAATACTAATAGTACAATTTGTAACGCGCGCAAATTTGCAGACGTAGTGGCCGCAACTCAGAGGCGCGGAGCCAAGCTCAGAGTCGCTCGAAAGCACGTGGTTTTTAGAGGTGAGTTTCTAAGTCTCTCTTGAAGGAGTCGATTGAGGTGATGCTGCGAATGTGCAGAGGGATATCGTTCCAGAATGTTGGGGCTGCCACCGAGAAGCGGCGCGTAGACACGATGACCATCCTGGATCTTGGTATCGAGAGGAGGTCGTGAGTCGCGCTGCGCAGGCATCTGCCGTGTGCTGAGCTGCAAGTTGTCAATAATGAAGAAAGTCACAGGGATCTCACCGGGCGCGATGCGCCAGAAAAGTGAGTGACGTTATTGCCGTGACGTCGTAATTTTCGGATCAAATCCGATTTTTTTCAGAGCACACATTTCACTCGCAAACGCGTGACATAATTGGCCACGATCTGGAGGGCGACGGCCTCCAACAACAACAGAGGGCGGAGGAGCGACATTCACAACAACGAGCGGAGCGCCGGGTGGCTAAAGCACAGCAAGTTGGCACAGTAGGGGGTACAGCTGGTGGTGCCTCTACCGGTCATCTCAGTCGGCCAACCCGTGGCACCTGCTGGGTCTGCCCCGTGACCTCCTGCACCTAGCCTGGCACAGTAGGGGTACAGCTGGTGGTGCCTCTACCGGTCATCTCAGTCGGCCAACCCGTGGCACCTGCTGGGTCTGCCCCGTGACCTCCTGCAAGCGGGCGTTCGACACTTCACGTGGCCCACATCCCAGAGTCGCACGGTGCAAAAGATCCGGCCACTCGGCTCCCGTGCACCGGAGTCGAATTCCATCGCTCCATCTCCTCCGTGAAGGGACCCAAGCTCTCGCATCGTTCACATTCCGCGCACATTTGCAGAAGCCTTGGAGTGAAATAGTTTTGTCCAGGTGTTGGATATCGTGGTGCCTTACCTAGTAACATAACAAACATTATTTAGTTTCATTTGTTTAGTCTATGGGTAGCGTTGAGTCTATTGGTAGTGTTGAGTCTGTGGCAGTGTTGAGTCTATGGGTAGTGTTGAGTCTATGGTGGTGTTAGTCTATGGCAGTGTTCAGTCTATGGGCAGTGTTGAGTCTATTGGTTAGCGTTGAGTCTATGGGTAGCGTTGAGTCTATGGGCAGTGTTGAGTCTGTGGGCAGTGTTGAGTCTATGGGCAGTGTTGAGTCTATGGGTAGTGTTGACTCTATGGGTAGCGTTGAGTCTATGGGCAGTGTTGAGTCTGTGGGCAGTGTTGAGTCTTTGGGTAGCGTTGAGTCTATGGACAGTGTTGACTCTATGGGTAGTGTTGAGTCTATGGGTAGCGTTGAGTCTATGGACAGTGTTGACTCTATGGGTAGTGTTGAGTCTATGGGTAGCGTTGAGTCTATGGACAGTGTTGAGTCTATGGGTAGTGTTGAGTCTATGGGCAGTGTTGAGTCTATGGGCAGTGTTGAGTCTATGGGTAGTGTTGAGTCTATGGACAGTGTTGACTCTATGGGCAGTGTTAGTCTATGGGCAGTGTTAGTCTATGGGCAGTGTTGAGTCTATGGGCAGTGTTGAGTCTATGGGTAGTGTTAGTCTATGGGTAGTGTTGAGTCTATGGGCAGTGTTGAGTCTATGGGCAGTGTTGAGTCTATGGCAGTGTTGAGTCTATGGGCAGTGTTGAGTCTATGGGCAGTGTTGAGTCTATGGGCAGTGTTGAGTCTATGGGTAGTGTTGAGTCTATGGACAGTGTTGACTCTATGGGCAGTGTTAGTCTATGGGCAGTGTTAGTCTATGTGCATTCTTTTGCACCGTACGTAGCCAATCGTGCTAATTTGAGGTGCGCGGTGGAGGGGGGGGGCAACACAAATAATTGATCAATATCTGGGTAATGTAATCCTCGCACTTAAATATCAAATCCAAATATTGAGCGCTCCATCTCCGCGCCTTTCTCTCCCCAGGCAAATGCACTCACACTAATGAGTGCCCTGGCGCAGGTTCATGGTGGCCAGGTCCCGCGAGAGGCGTTATGATTAATAATTAAAGGCGCATTGTTTCTTCATCTTCTTCTTCTGACAGGTGATTCTGACAGAGGAGCAAGCCGCCGGACACGACATTTTATTGACAGCTGCTGCTCACAATCAACTATAAACCATCCCCTCGGGAACAAACACAAAACTGCTGTTTGTGTTTAGTTTGTTGTCCTTCCCTTCCGCGCGGTTGGCTACATACGGTGTGCAATAATGTCAACATATATAAACAAACTATAAATGAATTAAAGCATTGACCAGGTAAGGCCCCACTGAGCTACAGGATCGACCTGGCGATCACAAATGAGAGCTCAACAAAGTAGCTTGTCGCCATCATCACGAGCAAATGTAGTGCAATCAAATCATCTCTACGCGTGCTTCTGTTGTGTTTGAGGGGGACACCGGAGGACCCGGAGAGAAACCCACGTGACCACGGGGAGAGAGAGCGAGACGCAAACACCACATCTACAGCAGGCGTCAGGATCGAACCCACGACCTCCTGTCTACCAGGCGAGGTAGTTAACATCTCATAGCCACCGGGGCGCCCCAGACAGACGCACAGCGGCGGTGGTGGCTGGTGCCTGTCAGCTCAGCGCTGTGGAGGCAGCAGCAGCAGCAGCGAGGGTTGGTGGACCACGTACAGATGTTGCGTGGCACTCCATACCGTGAGCGTCAAGCTGGATGAGCCTTACCCCCCGGCTCGTCAGGTAGGAGACGGCACAGTCACAACGTGGACTCCACTTGTTCCATCTCCATGGGGATAGAGTGTTTCCCCCTCGCACTCATGGGGGCCTTGCCCGGCCGCTCCGGTTTCTTCCCACACACAAACTTTCACTCTTAGAGCGATGACGCCTCAATATGCAGAGCAGCGCAGAGCTTGGGGCAATCTTCGGCAGCGCCGACTCGGCGTGGCTGCTGCTGCTGCTACTGCTGCTGCTGCCGCCTTCCCACTCGGCGCCTCCTCCGAGTCACCCCCTCTCTTTCTCTCCCTGAGTCACCCCCCCTCTCTTTCTTTCTCTCTCTCTCTGCGTCGTTCCCTCTCCGAGTCGTCCTCTCTCTCTCTCTCCCTGAGTCGTCACCTCTCTGTGTCGACCCCTCTCTCTCTCTCCCTGAGTCACCCCCCCCTCTCTTTCTCTCTCTCTCTCTCTGCGTCGTTCCCTCTCCGAGTCGTCCTCTCTCTCTCTCTCCCTGCGTCGTCACCTCTCTGTGTCGACCCCTCTCTCTCTCTCCCTGAGTCACCCCCCCCTCTCTTTCTCTCTCTCTCTCTCTGCGTCGTTCCCTCTCCGAGTCGTCCTCTCTCTCTCTCCCTGAGTCGTCACCTCTCTGTGTCGACCCCTTTCTCTCTCTCCCTGAGTCACCCCCTCTCTTTCTTTCTCTCTCTCTCTGCGTCGTTCCCTCTCCGAGTCGTCCTCTCTCTCTCTCTCCCTGCGTCGTCACCTCTCTGTGTCGACCCCTCTCTCTCTCCCACACGTCGGTGATGTGCACGTATTCTTCGAACGCTGGGGAGCCGGAAAGGCCCTTTGCACCAGCGTGGACGGCACCCTCGTGGTGTTCACTTTCTGAAACGCTCGCTCATCACCGTGGCGTGCGCGATGACCACCACAACCACGTGACTTTTGTCTTTTGTGTTGTGTGCGGTGCTTTCAGCACCACAGCACGTAGATTTGTAACGATATGTAACGTTTGTTTTCTTTCGTTTGTTGGCGACTGTTTTTCATATTGGAATCGCCGCCGGTGCTTTTGCTGCTGGCGGCAATAAAAGTTGTTTAAAAAGTCAAAAAAAGTCTCCCAGTCATCCTGGCTCACTCACTCTCTCTGCGACACCGATGAGCTGATACCGTGCGGTGCTGGCGGTGCTCCGTTACAAGTCGACTTTGTCGTTGTTATTGTCTTATATTGCGTTCCCCTGCATATTAAAGCAAAGTTGCCGATGCGTCTTATAATCGGGTGGGTGCGCGCGTGCGTGCGCGTGACCAGATGTTGCCCGGGGAGCGGTGGCGCAGCGGTCAGCGTCGCTGTGCTACACTACCAGCCCGGCGCAACCCAAGTTCGATTCCCGCTCACGGCCACCACCGACAACCGTGACGATTATTTGAACCGGGTGCTAGGCCTACTCCTAGGTCGACTCAGCCTTAAATGAGTACCTGGTGCGATGTGTAGAAACATTCCTACAAGGGAGACAAAGGCGGCCGGGCGTGGTGTTGGACAGCCACCCTCTCTTGTGCCGTTCCGGCCTTCGTAGGTGCTACTCGCAAACAGCGCTTGCCCCATTCTTAAGATAAGGTTCGTTTCTAGGATGGGATGATGATGATCATGATGATGATACCGAGGATTGTACGGTGCGAAAGAAGTTCGACAGACGTACATTGCAGTTCTGATTATTCGATTACAAGTCATCAATCAATCGTCCATAATTCACGGGGAGAGAGATCGCACAGCGGGGAGATGGAGCGATGCAATCAACCGTGTGATGCTTCCCGGGAAGATTTGCATCGCAGAATTGTGAAAAGTGGCGGTGCCTTTTCGTCCAGCAGTGGATTGGCCATGGCTGATGACGAGAGCGGCGGCGGTGGCGACTATCAACAAATCACATCCAATGTCTCTTCCAGATATCCTAACCGCCTAGAATTCAGCCTTTAAAGTTCCTTTGTTAAAAATAGACACAGCCTGGACAGATAAGACTCGCTCTCTCTCCCCTCTACCCCCCCCCCCCTATCTCTACCCCCCCTCTCTCTACCCCCCTCTCTCTACCCCTTCTCTCTCTCTACCCCCCCTCTCTCTACCCCCCTCTCTCTACCCCCCTCTCTACCCCCTCTCTCTACCCTCTCTCTACCCCCCNTCTCTCTACCCCCCTCTCTCTCTACCCCCTCTCTACCCCCCTCTCTCTACCCCCCTCTCTCTACCCCCCTCTCTCTACCCCCCTCTCTCTACCCCCCTCTCTCTACCCCCTCTCTCTCTCCCCTCTCTCTCCGCTCTCCCCCTCTCGCTCTCTTCGCCCCCCCTCTCTCTTCGCTCTCTCTTAGTCTCTCCCTCCATCTCCTCCCTCCAGACAATCCGATTTTCTGCGGCAACTGGTGTCTTCAGCACCTTCCATACTGATACTCAGCAGCAGCAGCACCATCCTTACAGATAACAATCAGCTACACCCTCGCTATTGAACACCATCATCAGCAGCAGCAACAAGCATGACTAATTCACACCATGATTACGATGGGCATCATCAGCAAGCATCACTCATTAACTCCATCAGCATCAGCAGCAAGCGTAATTGATGATGACGTCCAACATTAGAATTACCGTTCACTTCACCCTGCCCGTCACACACTCACACACACAACAAGATCCCCCGGGTAGCCTCCACAGAGGGTTGGGGCAAGTGCTGTCAGCGAGCACCTATCAAGGCCGTCCGCACGGCGCACGGAGAAAGGGAGAGTGTGACGGGCAGCCACACCCGGCCGGCCGCCTTTGTCTTCCCAGTGTTGATGTATACACACGGCGCATCCGGGTTCTAATCGTGTTAAGGCTGAGTAGACTTAGGGGGCAGGAGTGGGTGACTGAATGGATGCACGAATGGGGAACGAATCAGGCCTGACGGGTCCCAACTTGGGTCGATCCGAGTAACTCCACCACCCTGTGCACGATGCTCACTCTAAATATAGCATCGGCGCATCACATCCGTGTCAGTACCCACGGCTAGCCCCACCACCACCACATACCCTTCAACACCACCACCACAACCCTTCACCACCACCACCACATACCCTTCAACACCACCACCACATACCCTTCAACACCACCACATACCCTTCAACACCACCACCACATACCCTTCAACACCACCACATACCCTTCAACACCACCACATACCCTTCAACACCACCACCACAAACCCTTCACCACCACCACAAACCCTTCACCACCACCACAAACCCTTCAACACCACCACCACAAACCCTTCAACACCACCACATACCCTTCAACACCACCACCACATACCCTTCAACACCACCACCACAAACCCTTCAACACCACCACCACAAACCCTTCAACACCACCACCACAAACCCTTCAACACCACCACATACCCTTCAACACCACCACCACATACCCTTCAACACCACCACCACCACAAACCCTTCAACACCACCACCACAAACCCTTCAACACCACCACCACAAACCCTTCAACACCACCACATACCCTTCAACACCACCACCACATACCCTTCAACACCACCACCACAAACCCTTCAACACCACCACATACCCTTCAACACCACCACCACAAACCCTTCAACACCACCACATACCCTTCAACACCACCACCACAAACCCTTCAACACCACCACCACAAACCCTTCAACACCACCACATACCCTTCAACACCACCACCACAAACCCTTCAACACCACCACAACCCTTCAACACCACCACCACATACCCTTCAACACCACCACATACCCTTCAACACCACCACATACCCTTCAACACCACCACATACCCTTCAACACCACCACCCCAAACCCTTCAACACCACCACATACCCTTCAACACCACCACCACATACCCTTCAACACCACCACCACATACCCTTCAACACCACCACCACAACCCTTCAACACCACCACATACCCTTCAACACCACCACCACATACCCTTCAACACCACCACCACAAACCCTTCAACACCACCACATACCCTTCAACACCACCACCACAAACCCTTCAACACCACCACCACAAACCCTTCAACACCACCACATACCCTTCAACACCACCACCACATACCCTTCAACACCACCACCACATACCCTTCAACACCACCACCACAAACCCTTCAACACCACCACCACAAACCCTTCAACACCACCACCACAAACCCTTCAACACCACCACCACAACCCTTCAACACCACCACATACCCTTCAACACCACCACCACATACCCTTCAACACCACCACCACAAACCCTTCAACACCACCACCACAAACCCTTCAACACCACCACCACAAACCCTTCAACACCACCACATACCCTTCAACACCACCACCACATACCCTTCAACACCACCACCACAAACCCTTCAACACCACCACCACAAACCCTTCAACACCACCACCACAAACCCTTCAACACCACCACCACATACCCTTCAACACCACCACCACATACCCTTCAACACCACCACCACAAACCCTTCAACACCACCACATACCCTTCAACACCACCACCACAAACCCTTCAACACCACCACATACCCTTCAACACCACCACCACAAACCCTTCAACACCACCACCACAAACCCTTCAACACCACCACATACCCTTCAACACCACCACCACATACCCTTCAACACCACCACCACATACCCTTCAACACCACCACATACCCTTCAACACCACCACATACCCTTCAACACCACCACATACCCTTCAACACCACCACCACAAACCCTTCAACACCACCACATACCCTTCAACACCACCACCACATACCCTTCAACACCACCACCACATACCCTTCAACACCACCACCACAAACCCTTCAACACCACCACATACCCTTCAACACCACCACCACATACCCTTCAACACCACCACCACATACCCTTCAACACCACCACATACCCTTCAACACCACCACATACCCTTCACACCACCACCACAACCCTTCAACACCACCACCACAAACCCTTCACCACCACCACAAACCCTTCACCACCACCACCACAAACCCTTCACCACCACCACCACATACCCTTCAACACCACCATCACCACATATCCTTCACCACCACCACCACCACAAACCCTTCACCACCACCACCACCACCACCCCTTCACCACCACCACCACCACCACATATCCTTCACCACCACCACCACCACCACCACCACCACCACATATCCTTCACACCACCACTACCACCACCACATATCCTTCAACACCACCACCACCACCACCACATACCTTCACCACCACATACCCTTCAACACCACCATCACCACATATCCTTCACCACCACCACCACCACCACATATCCTTCACCACCACCACCACCACCACATATCCTTCACCACCACCACCACCACCACCCCTTCAACACCACCACCACCACCACATATCCTTCAACACCACCACCACCACCACCACATACCCTTCACCACCACATACCCTTCAAAACAACAATCGACAGCACCACCAAATACCACCACCACCACCGCGAGCAGTACTCCCATTGCCACAACCACCACTACAATCAGTGCCACACTCAACCACCAACCCACTCACCATCTACTCACTCACCCACCCACCCACTCAGCTGACCCACCCACCCCCTTACCCTTCCATTCACTCACCCACCCATCCACCCACCCACCCATCCACCCTCCCATCCACCCTCCCATCCACCCTCCCATCCACTCACCCACCCATCCACTCACCTTCCCATCCACTCACCCACCCATCCACTCACCACCCCTCACTCACCCACCCACTCAGCTGACCCACCCACCCCTTACCCTTCCATTCACCCACCCACCCATCCACCCTCCCATCCACCCTCCNATCCACCCTCCCATCCACTCACCCACCCATCCACTCACCCACCCATCCACTCACTCACCCTCACTCACCCACCCACTCAGCTGACCCACCCACCCCATTACCCTTTCATTCACTCACCCACCCACCCATCCACCCTCCCATCCACTCACCCACCCATCCACTCACCCACCCATCCACTCACCCACCCATCCACTCACCCACCCATCCACTCACCCACCCATTCACTCACCCACCCACTCAGCTGACCCACCCACCCCATTACCCTTCCATTCACTCACCCACCCATTCACCCACCCACCCATCCACCCTCCCATCCACCCTCCATCCACTCACCCACCNATCCACTCACCCACCCCTCACTCACCCACCCACTCAGCTGACCCACCCACCCCTTACCCTTCCATTCACTCACCCACCCACCCATCCACCCTCCCATCCACCCTCCCATCCACTCACCCACCCATCCACTCACCCACCCATCCACTCACCCACCCCCTCACTCACCACCCACTCAGCTGACCCACCCACCCCATTACCCTTCCATTCACTCACCAACCCACTCACCCACCCACCCATCCACTCACCCACCCATCCACTCACCTTCCCATCCACTCACCCACCCATCCACTCACCCACCCCTCACTCACCCACACACTCAGCTGACCCACCCACCCCCTTACCCTTCCATTCACTCACCCACCCATCCACTCACCCACCCATCCACTCACCCACCCATCCACTCACCCACCCATCCACTTACCCACCCATCCACTCACCCACCCCTCACTCACCCACCCACTCAGCTGACCCACCCACCCCCTTACCCTTCCATTCACTCACCCACCCATCCACTCACCCACCCATCCACTCACCCACCCATCCACTTACCCACCCACTCAGCTCACTAGTCGTCCACTCCCTCCCTTCCACGCACCTCCCCCCTCTCCCCATCTCCTACCCACAGCCCCACGTGTAGGATGGGTGGTGCCACACTCGGTCAGACGGGGCGCGTCTTCTCTGCGCGCTACAACGGAGCGCAGAGACTCGGAGCCCAGCGGCGATTTCTCCCTGAGGCAGAAGAGCCCCCCCCCACCACTCATACAAAGAGTGCTCTAAAGTCCTCCCCTCTATCCCCGAATTCTAACCAATACCCTCCCCCCTCTCCCACCCCCTCCACTCGCCCTGCAGCAGAGAGGGAGGAGGTGATGGGTCGGGGTCGTCGTCGAGACGCGAGGATGGAGGAGGTGCCGAGTCACTGGAGGGAATCGAACGGGGCTCTTTGAGACGAGCGGCTAGAGGACGGGAAGACACGTGGAGCCGTGACGAGGTGACGGTGATGGGAGCAGTCCGAGTGTGCCAGCGTGAGTGTGTGTGTGGTTGTGAGTGTGTGGTTGTGAGTGTGTGTGGTTGTGAGTGTGTGTGGTGAGTGTGTGTGTTTGTGTGAGTGTGTGGGTGTGTGTGTGTGTGGATATTGCGAGTGTATGGCCGCGCGAGTGTGATTGTGTGGTTGTGAGTGTGTGGTTGTGAGTGTGTGGTTGTGAGTGTGTGTGGTTGTGATTGTGTGTGGTTGTGAGTGTGTGTGGTTGTGAGTGTATGAGTGTGTGGTTGTGAGTGTGTGTGGTTGTGAGTGTGTGTGGTTGTGTGTGTTTGTGGTTGTGTGTGAGTGTGTGTGGTTGTGTGTGAGTGTGTGTGGTTGTGTGAGTGTGTGTGGTTGTGAGTGTGTGTAGTTGTGAGTGTGGTTGTGAGTGTGTGAGTGTGTGTAGTTGTGAGTGTGTGGTTGTGAGTGTGTGTGAGTGTGTGGGTGTGGATGTTGCGAGTGTATGGTCGCGGGAGTGTGAGTGCGTAGTTGTGAGTGTGCGAGTGTGATTGTGTGATTGTGTGGTTGTGAGTGTGTGGTTGTGAGTGTGTGGTTGTGAGTGTGTGTGGTTGTGAGTGTATGAGTGTGTGGTTGTGAGTGTGGTTGTGAGTGTATGGGTGTGTGAGTGTGTGAGTGTGTGGGGTGTGAGTGTGTGAGTGTGTGGGTGTGTGAGTGTGTGGGAGTGTGGGTGTGTGGGTGGTGAGTGTGTGAGTGTGTGGGTGTGTGTGTGTGTGTGGATGTGTGAGTGTGTGGGTGTGTGAGTGTGTGGGTGTGAGTGTGTGGGTGTGTGGGTGTGTGAGTGTGTCTGTGTAGGTGTGGGGTGTGAGTGTGTGGGTGTGAGTGTGTGGGTGTGTGGGTGTGTGGATGTGAGTGTGTGGGTGTGTGGGTGTGAGTGTGTGTGTGTGGTTGTGTAGGTGTGATTGTTTGGTTGTGAGTGTGTGGGTGTGTAGGTGGGTGTGTGAGTGTGGATGTGAGTGTGTGGTTGTGAGTGTGTGTTGTTGTGAGTGTGTGGTGGTTGTGGTTTGAGTGTGTGGTTGTGAGTGTGTGGTTGTGTGTGGTGTTGTNGTTGTGGTTGTGTTCGAGTGCTAAGAACCCGGCGACCCAACACCAGTAACGATTCTCTAAATCGTTCCTGGGCCTCCTCTAAGTCGACTCGGCATCAAATGAGTACCTGGTGTGGTGTGTAAACATCACCGCTGGAAGACAAAGGCGGCCGGGCGTGGTGTTGGCCACCCACCCTCTCGTGCACCTTCATAGGTGCTCGCTAACAGCACTTGCCCCGACAGTCTGTTAAGGTTACATGGGGGATCTTTGTCTTGCGTGTGTGTCTGTGTGATGATGTATTTTGTATCTAATTATGTGTGTTTAATGATGTGTGCTGTGTGTTTGAGCCTTAGTGTCGGTTGACTGTGTTTGAAGTATGGGCATTGGCAGTGCACTTGCGGTTGTAGGGAGCGGTGGCGCAGCGGTCAGCGCACTGCGCTACGAACCCGGCGAACCCGAGTTCCATCCCTGAACCGGCTCTGAGCCTCCCCTAGGTCGACTCAGCCGTAAATGAGTACCTAGTTCGGTACTGGAGAGGGTGTGGCGATGGTGTTTGAGGACTGCCACACTGTTGTTGTTATTGTGTAAAGACACCCATTGTTATTATGTAGAGGCTCCCATTGTTATTATGTAGGTGCTCCTATTGTTATTATGTAGAGACTTCTATTGTTATTGTGTAGATGCTCCTATTGTTATTGTGTAGAGACTCCCATTGTTATTGTGTAGGTGTTCCCATTGTTATTGTGTAGAGACTCCCATTGTTATTATGTAGGTGCTCCTATTGTTATTATGTAGAGACTTCTATTGTTATTGTGTAGATGCTCCTATTGTTATTGTGTAGAGACTCCCATGGCGACAGCGCCGCAGCTGGCTGCAGTCCCGGATCGCTCTCACAGTTTAACAACCGTAACCACACCTCGTACCTTACCCACGTCCTTCTTCACTCACCACCACTCTTCTTACTTTCATCTTCCATTACATTTTTCATATAATTTATTTTGTTTCATTATTTTCATTATTACTTTTGCGTCGCCCGAGTTTTGGGTGGCGGCCGATCCCTGCACCCAAACCCGCCCGCCTCCGTGTTCACTGCACACGCCTCGCGGCGCTACAACAGCCGACAAATGCCGTTTACTGCAGTGCCACACAACTCGCCTCAACTGCCGCATCGCACAGCTGTTGGGCAGTGCGAGTAAACGAGGCCTGTTGCTTCGATTCACGAAGCTGGAGGACGCTGGCTGTATTGTTCATGCGGCGCGGCTTAACATCCGCCCCGGGCACGGTTTCTACCAGCAACGTCCTCACAAGGCACCTCTTCCGGTACCATCAGCGACTGTGAGCTTGGCGTGTCCCAGCATCGCCAGCAAGTGGGAGATCTACGTGCTCCGTCCAACGTTCACCACCATCAGCGAGTGGGAACGCGAAGCAGACTGTCATCTCCTCAACACGAGAGAGTTGGCTTGCCTGCTGCCCAGCACCACCAGTGAACGGGAGCTCTGCGAGGTACGTCCATCCTGCTGCAACACCTGCGAGCTGGAGCACAGAGCGTGGTCAGCTAATCCACTGGACTTCGTGTACTTCTGGCTGCTCCATTGTACGCCCCGCCTGCGTGGTTCTGCACGCCCGTGTACGCGCTCAGCGAGTGTTTACACGGGCGTGTTTGCATCCGCTACGTACGGGGAAGTGCTTGCTGATAGCGTGGAGCTTGGACAACGACACCTCGACTTGCTGCTCAGGGCAGCTGAGCCGCTGATTGGAGTCCATCCGAATCCGGGCCCCTTCATCCGCACCATCGTTGCAGCACGGGCTGATATAATAGGGCTACGACATGCACCGTCTCTTCATCATCTGCACCTGCAACCCGCACTCCTGAGGACGCTCTCTGTCCTTGGGCTTCTCCGAGGCCAACGTCGGAGACCGCATCGGCACCGTGGTTGCAGAGGTGGCAGGGGCCGCCGTTCACAGGTCGACCTCGAACCAGCCAACTCCTCTGTTCCCTCGACGCCTCACCTGCACGGATCTTCACATCTACCTTCACATATCCGCCTCGGTCTGCTCAACGCACGCTCCATCACTAATAAATCAGCCCTGATTCACGACACCATCTCGGACCACCACATCGACCTTTTGCTCATCACTGAGACCTGGTGCAGGCAAGACTCCCCGCCAGCTATCTCTCTGGAAGTTGCGCCCCCAGGATACAAGGTTCTACATAAACCTCGCGCAACTAACCAGCGGGGTGGTGGCTTAGCAGTCGTTTACAATGCTCACTTGAAAATTAAAGAGCTCCATCTACCAATGGCTCAGGCCACATTCGAGGTCCAGTCCGTATCCCTTACTACTAACGAGTGCTTTACATTATTTCCATCTATCGCCCTCCAGATGGCAGCATCAACACCTTCGTAAATGAGCTTTCGGAATTCCTATATCTGATTCCTAACCCATCTCACAGGCTCGTGCTTACAGGCGACTTCAATTGCCCCGGCAATACCCCAGCCTCCATCGATAGTCACCTTGAGTCAACTTTGGCCTGCCATAACCTGGTCATCACAAACTCAGGCCCCACCAGAGCTTCGTCAACAAACGTTGAGAGCATGCTCGACCTGGTTCTGGAACCTAACCAGCACCGACGCATCACTGCACTGGGAGTTTTCCAAACTGGTTACTCCGACCACCGCCTTATACTTTCTTCCCTCCAATTTCCGAAGCCAATCACCATCAAATTCACCCGCAACTTGCGTAATTTTAAGGTATCGAATTTTCTGCTTTTCGTCACCTCCTTGCAAACTCGCTTTCAATGTTATCCCCATCATCGGATCCAACCGTCTGCGCTCTCCAACTAGAAGCTGACATGAGGGCGGCGCTGGACAAACTAGCTCCATTAAAATCACGAACCGCTAGGCAGTCTCCTCACGACACTCACTGGCTCTCAAGAGATGCCATCATTGCTAAGCGAACCAGGAGGCGTCTTGAACGTATCGCATCCCGCAGTGGTCTACCTGCTGATCGACTTGCTTACAGAGTCGCCTGCAGGAAAACTAACAAACTGATCCTTGTCTCACGTTCCTCCCACATTGAGGAACGCATCAAAAAAGCAACCGGAAACCCGCGCATTCTATGGAAAACTCTCAAAGATCTTCTCCATCCTGGTAGCACCATGGTCCCTCACCTTAGCGATCCCCTTGCCTCACTGAAACTTGCCACCTCTTTTAATACTTACTTCAACAACAAGCTAATCGCCGTCGCAAACTCGTGCACGTCTACTGACACATTGCACCATTGTACCCCGCTCATGGTACCTAAAATTGTAAGCACTAACCCAGACACTCTTCTAACTATGCTAAAGCCTGTGTCTACAAAAGACGTTTTCGCTTTAATTGAATCACTTCTTTGAAGTCATCTCCACTCGACGTGCTCCCAGGTTCCTTGTTCAAGCAATGTGCTCCGGAACTCGCCATCATGATCAGGAACATCGCAAATGCCTCCTTCTCTTCGGGGTGTTTTCCGTCCAACCTCAAATCTGGCCTGGTTTCTCCCTTGTTAAAGAAACCAAATCTAGATCCGGATGACCCATCTAGTTATCGTCCCATCACTAACCTCTCGAACCTCTCTAAACTCCTTGAACGACTAGCCCTCGCCCAGCTACAACCACACGTCACCTCCTCCGCAAACTACTGCAACTTCCAGTCAGCTTACCGTCAAACTATTCCACAGAAACAGCACTCACTAGGGTGCTCGATGACATTTTAACGATCGTTGATTCCGGCTCAACTGTTGCACTTGTAAGTCTGGACATTTCGTCAGCCTTCGACACCATCAACCATTCGCTCCTTACTTCCCTCCTGAAATCCGACTTCGGTATATGCGGCTCAGCACTCAAGTGGATAGCTTCGTACCTTTCTGACCGGCAATCCTCAGTCAGGGTGGCATGTCCACATCGCCTGAAACAAGAGCATTATGCGGGGTTCCCAGGGCTCTGTTCTAGGTCCCCTGCTCTTCACAGCCTACACTTCCCGATCGGCCGACTCATTGCAAGCTTCGGTGTTAAGCATCACTCATACGCGGATGACACGATTCTATTCACCGCCATCGATTCTAGCAATGCATCTGGATTCGAGAGGCTCTCGGAATGTACCACCGCCGTGCAACAATGGTTCACTGCACACAACCTAGCCCTTAATCCGAAAAGTCAGTGGCCATCATGTTAGGTACCAAGCAACGTCTCAATTCAGCAACACTCCCACACACATACACATCTTCGGTCATAGCATCAAGTTCACCAACCACTTCAGCTACCTCGGTGTCATCCTAGATTCAACTTTATCCTTTGACCGTCAAACCAACCATATCATCAGCTCATGTAACTTTCACCTGAAGGCTCTTAGACACATACGTCCTCTCATCTCTACTGAAATTGCCAACACTTTGGCATGTTGCATAGTTGGGTCTCGCCTTGACTATTGTAACTCCGTCCTTGTCCGGACCTCCGCTGGCAACCTAAGGAAGCTTCAAAGACTACAAAATAACCTAGCACGCGTCGTCATTGCCCACACTCATCCCCGCCTCGACTCACTAGATCGTCTCCGCGCTCTCAACTGGCTCCCCATTGCCAGTAGGGTCACATACAAGACCGCCTGCCTCTGCCACAATGCCTTCATATCCGCCTGCCGCCGTATCTTTCTTCATTACTGACAACTTGCAGCTCAGCACACGGCAGATGCCTGCGCAGCGCGACTCACGACCTCCTCTCAATACCAAGATCCAGGATGGTCATGTCTACGCGCCGCTTCTCGGTGGCAGCCCCAACAGTCTGGAACGATATCCCTCTGCACATTCGCAGCATCACCTCAATCGCCTCCTTCAAGAGACACTTAAAAACTCACCTCTACAATCATGCTTTGAGCGACTCTGAGCTTGGCTCCGCGCCTCTGAGTTGCGGCCACTACGTCTGCAAATTTGCGCGCGTTACAAATTGTACTATTATTATTATTGTTATTGTGTAGGTGTTCCCATTGTTATTGTGTAGAGACTCCCATTGTTATTGTGTAGATGCTCCTATTGTTATTGTGTAGAGACTCCAATTGTTATTGTGTAGAGACTCCCATTGTTATTATGTAGGTGCTCCTATTGTTATTATGTAGAGACTTCTATTGTTATTGTGTAGAGACTCCCATTGTTATTGTGTAGGTGTTCCCATTGTTATTGTGTAGGTGCTCCTATTGTTATTATGTAGAGACTCCCATTGTTATTGTGTAGAGACTCCCATTGTTATTGTGTAGAGACTCCCATTGTTATTGTGTAGAGACTCCCATTGTTATTGTGTAGGTGCTCCTATTGTTATTATGTAGAGACTTCTATTGTTATTATGTAGAGACTTCTATTGTTATTGTGTAGAGACTTCTATTGTTATTGTGTAGAGGGTCCCATTGTTATTATACAGGGTCCTATTATTATGGGGCTCTTATTTACGGGGCTTTAGCTTGCAGGACCCCCACCCCACCCCCCCCATATCACCTCGCCATTCTCTTGGGAAGGGGAGACCTTCATACAGCATTGGAGTGACACCCACAAGTAGATTGACGATTTAATCAAGACAATTGCCTCGAAGCACCATGAAATAGGATCAGCAGCAGCAGGTGATGGTAGCGGTGTTGTGTGCATTGTGGGGAGCGGTGGCGCAGCGGTTAGCGCTCCGCTGCGCGATGAGCCCGGCTATGACCCGAGTTCCCGCTCACGACCACCAACACCAGGGACGATTATCGGTACCGGTCCTGGGCCTCCCCTAGGTCGATGAGTACCCAGTGAGGTGTGTAAACATCGACACTGGGGAGGCAAAGGCGGCCCGGCATGGTGCTGGCCACCCGCCTCCTCGTGTGCCTTTACGGCTTTCATAGGTGCTCGCTAACAGCACTTTCCCCAACAGTCTGTTAAGGCTACACGGAGGAGACTTTGTCTTTGGTGTGTGCACTGGGAGCAGTCTCCTCAAAGGGTGGAAAAAACCCGATTTATCCAGCCGCAGGCATCGGGTTTTTTCTTTATTACAATTAAACCCAATTTCGGGGAATTAAAACCTGGTTTAATGAATGCGAAACTCTGATCCAAGGCTTAGACTGCTTCCTCGTCGGTGCTGCTGTCGTACTCGGGGGGGGGGGGGGGGGGGGGCGTCGGGCACGGGGTAGTCGTAGATTGCGGCGGGCAGGTTGGTTGTGATGAACACGAGCTTCTCCTCCACAATCGTGGGCACTGCCAGTGAGTTCCTGAGCTTGGAATGGATGAAGCCCATCGGTGAGAAGTGCGGTTCTGAAATTAAAACCAATTACACCGGATTTCTCCCAATCTCAGATGATCGGGTTTAATAGTAAAAGACAATTAAGCCTGATTGTAAACAAGTAAACACAAAGTTTTTCACTATTAATCATTTATATGCGTGGCGGCGAACTTAATATAAAGAATTTAAACATATATTCGCCTGTGGAGGACGCGGGGATCGATCCCGCGACCTTTGGCATGGGAAGCGAGGGCGCTACCAACTGCGCTACTCCGCCACGGCCTGTGGAGGGTTACGCTCTGGGCTTTTACACTCTGACGTTCAGCCAAAGCCATGAATGCGTTCTATTTGAATATATGTAAAATATATTTTTTTGCCTAAAAAGTATAAAATTTTGGGAATTTTTTTNCACGAACAATAATTGTCTGGCACAACGAGTCTGTGTGGAAAATGTCAGCTCGATTGGATCACGGGAAGTAGGTGAAAAAACGACCGAAAGATTTGCGCGGTCCTAAGCAAGCAAGCAAGCACGCGAACTTAATATAAAGGATTTTAAAAAAACCGACGGTGCCACCCCTTGGTCTCCTCCTCCTCCTCTTCCTGCCCTCCCGTCTCGCCTTCGGTCGCTCGCCCACCCACCACGCTCTCTTTAAATCAGCTCGTGCCTCGCGGATACCACGTGACTCCCCTGCATCACGTGACTCCTGTGCGTGCCCCCCCCCCCACTTTGAACCCTCCCCTCAACCCCAACCCCGCCCACTGTGACAACAGACGCTGCTCCTCCGTGAAGCTCGCTGCTGCTGCTCGCTCATTCCTCCTCTCTTCTGCCCCTCGTCCCTCCACTCCTCTCATCATCATCACCCAACATCATCATGATCACTCTCTCATCATCACCATCACCCTCTCATCACCATCACCCTCTCATCATCACCATTACTCTCTCATCATCACCATCACTCTTATCATCATCACCATCACCCTGTCATCACCATCACCACCCTGTCATCATCATCACCCAACATCATCATGATCACTCTCTCATCATCACCATCACTCTCTCATCACCATCACCCTCTCATCATCACCATCATCACCATCACTCTCTCATCATCACCATCATCACCATCACTCTCTCATCACCATCACCCAACATCATCACCATCACTCTCTCATCACCATCACCCTGTCATCACCATCACTTTCTCATCATCACCATCACTCTCTCATCATCACCATCACTCTCATCATCATCACCCAACATCATCATGATCACTCTCTCATCATCACCATCACCCTCTCATCACCATCACCCTCTCATCATCACCATTACTCTCTCATCATCACCATTACTCTCTCATCATCACCATCACTCTCTCATCATCACCATTACTCTCTCATCATCACCATCACTCTCTCATCATCACCATCACTTTCTCATCATCACCATCACTCTCTCATCATCACCATCACTCTCTCATAATCACCATTTACCCTGTCATCACCATCACCACCCTGTCATCACCATCATCAACATCATCACCATCACTCTCTCATCACCATCACTCTCTCATCACCATCACCCAACATCATCACCATCACTCTCTCATCACCATCACCCTGTCATCACCATCACTCTCTCATCATCACCATCACCCTGTCATCACCATCACTCTCTCATCACCATCACCCAACATCATCACCATCACCCTCTCATCACCATCACCCTCTCATCATCACCATCACCCTCTCATCATCATCACCATCACTCTCATCATCACCATCACTCTCATCATCATCACCATCAACCTCTCATCACCATCACCCTCGCATCATCATCACCATCACTCTCATCATCATCACCATCACTCTCATCATCATCATCCTCTCATCATCATCACCACCTCTCATCATCACCATCACCCTCTCATCATCATCACCATCACTCTCATCATCACCATCACTCTCATCATCATCACCATCATCTCATCATCATCATCATCACCCTCTCATCATCATCACCATCACTCTCATCATCACCATCACTCTCATCACCATCATCATCCTCTCACTATCCCCGACGTCTGGCCCGGCCATTCCCTCTCCCCCGCCTTCTCTCCTCCTCGCACCGCCGCTCTTCCTCCTCGTCTCTCTCCCTGCTGCTCTCGTCGTCTCGAGCCCTCCTCCTCCTTGTCCCTCTCGGAGACTTCCAGCCCGGCCTCCCCTTCCCTCTCCCGCTCATTGCCTCCCTCCCTCCCTCCCTCGCCTGCCGCCCTCCCACGCTCTTCTCCCCAGTTCCATCGTCTCGTGATCAAGAACAGCAACAACAATTGGCACTTGTAATCTACATCGACAGTACGTCATTAGATTCACACCGATGTCGCCACCGTCTATGGAGGGCGAGAAATGAACAGAAGCGGTGCGTAAGAGGTTTTGTTGGGTGAGAGCGAGGGATATGAATGTGTCGTTAAACCACCCGACACAGCCAATTTAGTATGGTTTGTCACGCAAACGACACGTGCCAGTTCGTTACTAGTGTAGTGCTCGAACCGACACGACAGCTTCTTGGCTTCCCTCGTTACTTTAATCCGCGTATATTGTTCCACATCTCTCCGTCAACACCGCTCAATGTTCCTCCGCTCACACGACCCACAACTCTTCTCCCCGTTCGCTTGCCGCGCTCCCTGGCCTCGCTCCCTCCCTCTACTCGTCCGTCGACTCTCCGCTCTCGCTCTCTCCAGCTCGGCTATTCTTTATCAGTTCCACCGTCCCACTCCGTCGTAACTACACCAGTTCTCCTTCCACGCTCCAGCCGCTTCCTAGTCTCCGTCGTCTCTTTGTTGCTCTACGCTACTCCACTGCTACCCTACACTTCTCCACTGCTACCTACGCTATGCTCACTCTGTTGCTCCGTCTCTCCATCGTCTCTCCTCCCAGGCACGAACTCCCATTTCACTCCACAACCCCTGACTTTATCTCCAAACCAATTAACCCCTAATTAATTAGGCCATCCCCGCGACGCCACTCGCCCCCAGCCCGCTGCCACGTGGCGTTGTTTTTCCAGACACACCGGCGCCAATCTCCGACAACAACCCCTCTCGTCCAATCAGCGCCCTGCACCCTTAATTACCCCCTGCCACCTGCTACCATCCTGAACCATCACGCCACCTTAATTTGGACAACAACAACGACCAGCCAATCAGCGCCCTGTGTCCTCACTTGCCCTCACTGTCCGCCACGTGCGCGCACAGCGACCCAGCGCGTGACGCATATCTCAAGCACTACATCAACCCCCCCCCATGTTTAAAGAATTAGCCGTCCCAGCTAAGCATACGCGTCACGCGACAACACACAACAACCCTTACACAATCCTCCCTTGACAAGGCAACACAATTTCTACGCTACACAATGTCATGAAAAAGTCACTCTTCGGGAGCGGGTTCCCGCAGCCGGCCCATCACCCCAGCCCGGGTGAACAGGGGACAAGGGCGGGAGGCATCTCTCCGTGGGCGCGGGCAGCGTCCTGCCCGAAACGTGCGCCTCTCCTCGTCGCACCGGTCGCTCCCGGCGAGACCGCATTCCGTTCGCGTGCGTCCCGGGGCGGCCCCTGACTCAAAAATGGTGTTCCTGCAGACACACGGGGGTAAACTGCTGAGGTGCGTTCTCCCGTCGCGCACACTATGCTCGTCGGACACATCCAATACAGGCCATTCCGGGATGGGAGATGACGCATCATAAGGCAACACATATTTCTTCAACCGCGACAGGTGAACATGCCACAATCGGCGACCGCACCGAATCCGTACACTCTGGTCCCTTCGAACCTCCACAATATCAACGGGACCCTGCCAGGGCCGATGGAATTTCGGTGATGTGCCCACTGGCACCATCGGACAATGCAACCAAGCCCTGTCTCCCACTTGCCATGGCTCCGTGGAGGCTGTGTACCGTGCAAGCGCTCATTAGCCGCCTGCCTCCGCTCCGTATTTCCCAGTGAGGCCTCCCGAGCCTCTTTCAGACGGTCCAATGCCTCTTTCATGGGGACAGGCACCGCTGACGACTTTCCTTTAGTTTTTACCCCCAGCTTGACCAGGGCCGGGGCCTCGGTTCACGACCATACATCAAAGAGAAGGGTGAATACCCCGTTGAGGCGTGCGGGGCTAATCTATAAGCGGCCAGGGCCGCCAGAATATACAGATCCCAATCTGTTTGAGCCGAATTAACCTGCTGGCACAATATAGACGTCAACGTCCTATGAAGATGCTCAACCATCCCGTCGGTTTGCGGGTGGTAAGGGGACGTCTGAATTTTCCTCGTACCCAATGCGTCACACACTTCCTTCAACAGGCGGGAAGAAAATGTTTTGCCCTGATCAGTAAGCAGGTGCTCCGGAGCACCCTTATCAAAAACGTAACCCTGCAGAAAGGCCTCTGCGATCGATCCTGCCGATTGGTCCACTAGCGGCCATGCCATAGGCCACCGAGTGAGGTACTCAACCCCACCAGCAAATATTTGTGACCCCGCGGGTAACGGGGAACGATCCCAAAATATCCAGGGCGACAATTTTGTTTACCCGTGAAACCCGTATCGACTGCAACGGTACTCAACATGGTTGCGCCGGCGCCTTCCGCCGTGCGCACTCGTGACAGGCCTTAATGTACAAATGGACATCGTTGTGCAACCCCGGCCAGTAAAAATCGTTACTCAAAGTCAACGTGGTTTTCTTCTCACCCAAGTGCATCAACCGCTCGTGCGCGCCGCGAATAAGTTTTCCCCTCAAGCACAGTGGCACAACAATACAAAATTTCTGCAACACGACATCCCACCTCACTAGGAGGTTATCTATGAGCCGAAGGAAGGCTCAATCCTCCGACTCTTTGGAACGGGAGGCCCGAAGCCTCATTCTGGTAAGCGAAGAATCGTTTGCCTGTAAGCGCGCCCAACAATCCCGTGACAATCCAAGCAACCCGGCCTCTTTAGCAAGGGCCCCGTCAACTGGGCCTGAATCGGCTGCAGCGGCCATGACCGGAATGCCCTGCACCGGTGACCGCAGCGCAGATCCCTCAGTACATCTACACGAGCCTGACGGCTGAGGCAATTTGGACAGAGCGTCTGCGTTGACATGACGCGTCCCTTTCTTGTGCTGGACCATAAAGGAGTATCCCTGCAGGACCTCAAGCCACTGGGCCATTTGACCTGAGGTTGATCGATTCGCAAGGAGTACTGCAGCGCCGCGTGGTCAGTGCGGACCAAGAATTCCCTTCCATACAAATACGGCCTATACAACTGCACGAAGTGTACAATCGCCAACAATTCCCTGCGCGTTACACAATATCTCTGCTCCGCCGGGGACAGCACATGGCTGCCTTATGCAACGACTATTTCTACCCCCTCAATTTTCTGTGACAACACAGCGGCTATGCCCGTGTCGCTGGCGTCAGTGTCCAGAATAAACATACCCATCATCACGGTTGAAATTATGTCTGTGTTTGTATATCTGGATGGCTTCGTGCACAAACCTCTGATGGTAGCCAGAAGGTTTGCAGAGCACCTTGGTCTCAGAAAAAACAATATCATGAGAGCTCACAGCGTTATAGCAATGGTCAGCTACGGCGGAGGTATTAGTCCTGCCGTGTTTCAGATCTGCCGTGTGCTCTCATTACGAAAGTCAAAGCGTTGTTCCACAATTCTGGTAGCTGCACAGCGGCAAGATAACGATCACCCCTTCAGGAACAAAGCCTTGTCCCCAGAGTCCTTAGAAGGCGGCGTTGGATTCTCCTCTCCATACCACGGCCTGTCCTGGGTATACACCACGGGTTGGTGCCACGGTGTTTATGGACGAATAGAAACGCCGCCGCTGCCGCCGCCACCGCCAGAAGCCGCCAGTTGGACTCGATCTCCCGTCCGCGGCAGTTGAAATAATGAACAAAAGCTCCCGGGCCACGTGGAGCGAAACGTCGGACAGGCCGCACCGCCCCCCTACCCCTCGGGGAGAATTAGGATCATTCGCCTGTAGGTGGCACACACACGCGATGGGTAACGGCGCGGCCCCTGCAACTGCTCGCTCACGTCACTGCTGGAGGAAGGGTGGAGGCCTCCACGGTGAAGTGGAGCTCCGGAGAGTGGCATTTGATCTACCTAATGGATGTCGCGGTGGCTAGGAGATGTTAACTACCTCGCCTGGTATGCAGGAGGCTTCAAATCAAGTTGATAGTTTAGTTGAATTTATCCCCACGCACACGTGATGACCGACCCGATCATCGTCGGTTCCACCGCTGCGCCCCCGGAGGATTGAACCGAAGCAGCGACCCTCTGGAACGGGGGGGGGGGGGTGCCGACCCCGAGGTGTTGTGGGCAGCTCGCGGTGCCACCACCACCACCACCTCCACCCTCGCCGCCACAGGAACGTGCCACGCCGCTCATTTAGCCGGACAATTTTAGAACTAAATTGAGCGCGACCGTGGCGAGGTCTGGATCAGAGGGAATTTTGGCGGTACCCAAGTTAATTGGTAATTACATTCCCCCTCCCTCCCACCCCCCGATTTTCGTTTGTGAAGAGACAAGACCCAAATTCACTTCATACTCGCTGATCACGCCGGCTAACTCATGACCGGGCGTCTCTGTGGTGTTGATAACGATGGCTATGCCGTGGATGCCACAGCTGTTGATCGTCATCATGTTGCTGCTGCTCCTGATGACGACGACGACGATGACGACTGTGCATGCTGCTGCTGTTGACGATGTTGGCTGATCATTTTACTCTAGTCGCTGCTGCTGATGACACGATGGTGTTGTATTACCGCTGATTCTATTGTTGCTGACGATGCGTCTATTGCTACTGCTGATGATGATCATGATGATGATTGTATTGTAGCTGCCGCTGCTGATAACTTGACTGTTGCTGCTGTTACTGAGGATGATGATTATTCTGCTCGTTCACCAAGCCTCGCTGAGTCTCAGGACTAATTTTCAGGAGGGTCCTGCCAACTTTTCGCACTGGTGGGGGGGGGCGATGTTGCTGCTGCTGTGTGATCGCAATTGAATGATTTTGCTTGTTGAGATGTTTTGGTTCAATACCGGTGACCTTGTAAACTAAATGGAACGATTTTATTTGACCAGGTCAGGCCCACTGAGCTCTATAGCTCCATTTTTTTCAAAAGCGACATGGTCACAAATGATAGCTCAACGAAGTGGCTTCTCGTCATCGTGTGGAAATGTGCGGCAGCCAAAGACTCTAAACGCGTGACGTTGATTCGCAATGTGGAGGGTACACCCGGAGGACACGGGAGATAGATTGAGACACGCAAACGCCAAATGTACAGCGGGCGTCAGGGTCGGGATGGAACCCACGACCTCCTGCGTACCAGGCGAGGGAGTTAACATCTGCGCGCCGTGAGAGGTTTTGGGAGGAAATCTGGAGACCCCCGGAGGAGAGAACTCCAAGCGCACAGCTGGGCCCCGTGTCTGGAATCAAACCCACGGGGTTCTGGCGGTGATGCACTCGCGTCACCAATGCGCTACCACCCAATTGTGTTGATTTTGACGGTTACGTGACAAGGGCGATTATGATGATGGATAATTATTGTCATCATTATTTCAACACATTGATGATTGGTATTTCGGCGCGATGCTTATCATCTGACGATGACGATTACGATGACGATGATGATGACGATGATTATTACGATGACGATAATGATGACGATGACGATAATGACAATCTGCTGGTGGTTGGCCAGCATTGGTCGACTGAGCAAGCTTGACAGTGCTGATGAGACACCCAGCGCCGAAGCAGGTCTATGGGAGGGTGTTGAACATAATACGCACAAGTCACCATTGTGTGTTTAATAAACACGCACTCGTCTATCTGGTGACGCGAATGATTGAGGTTGTGATCACTGTTGAGGTTCATAGGGCGGTGGTTGTGGTGGTGGCGCTGATGATGATGGTGGCGGTTTAATAGGTGGTGCTGCTGCTACTCGCTAACAGCACTTGCCCGAACAGTCTGTTAGAAGCTATACGGAGGGGGTGTGGGGGAGGGCATCTTTGTCTTTGTGGCTGATGGACGAAGTCTCATCGCCGTGTCTTCTCTTCTTCTCTCGTTGCAGCTCGTTACAAATTGCGAACATCATCACGGGACCCACTTCCTCATCACGAGTCCAGCCACGCTTAATTATCCGCGCAAGAGGCAATCGACTCCCCCACCACCCCACCTAGCCCACGTGACGCACGGATTGCGTCACAATCGGGGAGCACGTGGTCACCGCGAGGGGAAGAATCTTCTGTGCGTGTCCTACTCGCTGCGTTTCTCAACCACCACAGCAGCAGCAGCAGCGGCAGCACACAACAACCACCACAACAGCAGCACATTGTCAACGACAATTTAGCAACAGAGAAATAAATAACCCCCAACCCTGATGAGCTCCGAATTGAAGACGCACGCGTTCAGAAGCACAAGGACACAAAAGCGACAAACTCGATAATATACATAGACAAAGCCGCCCTACTTACAGTGCTGTCACAACAACAACAAGTCAAAGATCCCCCGTATAGCCTCGAAAGGACTATTGGGCAAGTGTTGTTCGCAAGCACCTGGGGGAAGGCTGAGGATCGATTCAAATATTCGCCACTCGTTATTTGTTCGTGAGCGGAAATCCAACTCGGGTCACCGGGTTTGTAGCGCAGTACGCTGACGACTGCTCCACCGTTCCCTCTCCGCAACACGACCACAAAGAGCACCCCGGTCACCAACAACAACAACAGCCGCTTGTGCCAGGCTAGGTGCACTCTGAAGCAGGCAGGTGAAGTGTGGAGGGCTCGCTACAGATCCACCGCCACCACCGCAACCACCACCGACAACGAGACATGCTGGATTTATAAACTTTCGGACGTTCGCTCGCCATTCGCAGGGTCCGGGCCGACTCTTCGACTGACCACTGGCGGCGTGGTGGTGGCATGAACGTGAAGGGCGGATGTCGGCTGAGACCACCTACCTGGGATCGAACTTGGGAGCTTGTATCTTGCTTGATCTCTCCCAGACGCAGGACTGGAGAGAGAGACGGTAAACGAAGGCTGATTTCTGCTGCTGCTGCTGGTGTTGTTGGTGGTGGCGGTGGTGGTGGTGGTGGTGGTGATGGTGGTGGTTGCCAGGTAATCATCAAACGAAGCAAAAGCTTAGGGGGGAAATTAGGGCTGAATACATTAAAAAAACCCAACTCGAATTCACATCATAATTATCATAAACTAAATAATTATCATAAAATGATCTCCTCCCTCTCTTTCTCTTGCTCGCTATCTTTGTCTACATCTCTCTCTCTCTCGTTCACATCTCTGGTGCTGTACAACTCCTCACTAGGATTGTAGAATATTGAGGGGGGCAGTCCTTCCGCGCACTCCCTCTACCTGCTAAACAAGAATAATAATTTCTGACGGAAGGCACACAGTGGGCTAGCATCAGTTTGTTGTCCTTCCCCTGCACCTCCGATTAGCACGGTTGGCTACGTACGGTGCGAAAGAAGTTTAAGATACATCAACCATTGTGGTTGTGGTTTTAGTAGTGGTGGTGGTGCAGTATTGCCACCTGTCGATTAACGGGGAAGTCAGTAGCAAACCCATGAGGTTATCGTTCTAACAGAAAAATCATCAAGTCATACACATAGTTATATATTTACAGACCCTTTGCCAATCCACTACTCTATGAGTGCCTCCCCACTCCTTGTTTGTCTATCAAGGGGGTTGTTGACTATACTTCGCCGCGCTGGCCACTGGTGCTAGCTTCAGGTAGCCCAGGTTGAAAGTGGAGGGCGCTAACCACTGCGCCACCACTCTCCCACTGTTACACAGAAGACAAAGATCCCCCAGGTAGCCTTAACAGCTTGTTGGGGCAATGGCCGTTAGCGAATATCACCTATGAAGGCCGGCACGGGGCACAAGGGTGACCAGCACCACGCCCGGCCGTTTTTGTCTCCCTAGTGGCGATGTTTACACAGCGCAGTAGGTACTCATTGAGGCTGAGTCGACCTAGGAGAGGCCGAGCACCGGTTGAGATAATCGTGACGGGTGGGCGAGAATCGAACTCTGGCAGCCGGGTTCGCAGCGCAGCGCACGCGTGCAAAGAGACACACGCAGTCTCACACGCATCAGACACGTGCGCACACACCTACCCTACACACACCATCACCACCACGAGGCGCGAGGGACGAGGAGGACCATGACGACGCCGGGCAACGGAACCGCCGTGGCGTGCGTCGAGGTGACCGTGTGGAATGCGAACCCGAGGCTCCGAGTCGGCGGCCGTGGCACGGACTGGGGCCCTGCCAGGGGATGGGCGGAGCGGCTCAGCACGGCGGCGGCGGCGGCGGCGGCGGCGGCGGCTTCATCGCGGGTCACTTCCTCGTGCCCAGCCATGGCTCGGCGGGATCCGGCTCCGGCTCCGGCTCGGGGAGGTTGCGGGAGGGAGGAGAGCCCCCCCCACCGGCGGAGGGGAGGAGGAGGGGGGGGCGGCGGGGGCACGGCGCTCGCGGCCCCCGACGGCGCTGCGCGGTGCTGGACCCGCACGACATCATCCGGGCGCACGAGGCGCACAAAGCGCGCAGCACCCCCAAGGCGCGCCGCAAGGAGTGGGAGTGAGTGGCCGCTGCACCACACACACACATAGTCACACACACACACACATAGTCACACACACACACGTCTTTGTCTCCCTAGTGGCGACACACACGTGTGTGTGTGTGTGTGTCTATGGAAAGTGTCCATGTGGGGTTGCCAACCTTGAGACTTTTCGGGGGATAAAAATGTTTCGTATGAATTCGTTGTTCTTATTTAAATTACCAAATTATTCAAATGTGCAGGATTTATTTCAATATTCACCAGGAGATCGATACCAATCCCTGCAGAGAGTTCCGGACAATCCGGGAGGGTTGGCAACCCCATGGCTGGTGACCATGACTCGTGACGAGTGGACGTGGCTATTAACGTCGCTTGTGACGACTACAACTGACGTAACCATTCGGCGTGTCTGTAGTGACCATCCATATAACTCGTCACGATGACGAGTGACTCGTCACGATGACGAGTGACTCGTCACGATGACGAGTGACTCGTCACGACGACGAGTCACTCGTCACGACGGCGAGTGACTGTGACTTGTGTCACGCAGAGAGAGGCCATAGTGCTGTGCAGAAGGTGCATTGTCCAAAACGTCGGACACCGGGGCCACGGTGTTATTGATGAATGTGTTGAAAATTATGTTTCGTGACCACCGTACACGGAGGTGTAAACAAAATATACACACGCACAGAGACAAACATTACCCGTGTAGCCTTAACATGATTTGGGGGCAAGTGCTGTTAGCGAGCACCTATGAAGGCTGCTACGGCACACAAGCGGGAGGGTGGCCAACACCACGCCTGGCCGCCTTTGTCTCCCTAGTGGCGATGTTATACACCTCACCAGGTACTCATTTGAGGCCCGGGACCGGTTAAGATAATCGCCATTGGTGTTGGCCGCGAGCGGGAATTGAAATCGGGTCGCCAGGTTCGTAGCCCAGCGCACGAACGGCACCACTCCCGCTCCCCACCACACACACTACACTCACCTCATCAGTAGAGGGCGACATGGTTCCACGGACGTGAACACTTGGTGCATGACCTCTGCTATTCCACATTGGCATCGAACTCCTCAAGGACATCAGCGAAGATGTGCAGGAGCTCGACGATGCCCAATGTGGAGGTCGTGCCAGCGCAGTATTATTCAATAAGCCACAATAGGCAGTGTGCCTAGGGCTTACTCGTCCATCCACTCACTCACCCACTCACTTACTCACTCACTTACTCACTCACTTACTCAGCCACCCACTCACTCACCCACTCACTTACCCAGCCACCCACTCACTCACCCACTCACCCAGCCACCCACTCACTCACCCACTCACTTACCCAGCCACCCACTCACTCACTCATCCACTCACCGACCCACTCACTCACCCACTCACCCAGCCACCCACTCACTCACCCAGCCACCCACTCACTCATTTACCCAGCCACTCACTCACTCACCCACCCACTCACTCACTCACTCACTCACTCACCCAGCCACTCACTCATCCACTCACTCACCCACTCACTTACCCAGCCACCCACTCACTCACCCACTCACTCACACAGCCACCCACTCACTCACTCACCCACTCACTTACCCAGCCACCCACTCACTCACCACTCACTTACCCAGCCACCCACTCACTCACCCACTCACTTACCCAGCCACCCACTCACCAACTCACTCACTCATCCACTCACCCACTCACTCACTCACCCACCCACTCACTTATTCACTCACCCACCCACTCACCCACCCACTCACCCACCCACTCACCCACCCAGCCACCCACTCACTCACTCACCCAGCCACCCACTCACTCACCCACCCACTCACCACCAACCCACTCACCGACCCACTCACCCACCCACTCATGCACCCACTCACCCACTCACTCACTCACCCACACACCCACTCACCCACCCACTCACCCACCCACTCATGCACCCATCCACCGCAGGTTTATTATCCAATAGACAACAGTAGGCACTGTGCCTCGGGCCTGATGATGAAAAAAAACAATGAATAAAATGCAGCCAAGATATCTTCTCAGATAAATATATTTATATATAGCGAGGATGGGCACAGTGTTTTTACAAAGAAGCAGAGTCATGTCAATGTCAATCTTTTTTTTTNATAAGGTGAGAGAAATTAAACACCGAATTCATCCGGATTTATGACGTCAACTGCATTGTTCCACGTGGCGTCGGGTCGACGTCACTTTTGTGGGCGCAAGAAAGTGGTGACATTAATTATCCAAAAATTCCAAAAACAGACCTGAAATTGTCCAAAAAATCCCCAAAACAGATCCGAAATTGTCCTAAAAATCCCAATAATAGATCCGAAATTGTCCTAAAAATCCCAATAATAGATCCGAAATTGTCCTTAAAATAAATTCCCCAAAACAAGTGAGAAATTGTCCGAAAATTACCAAAAAAGATCTGAAATTGTCCTTAAAATTCCCCAAAACAAGTGAGAAATTGTCAGAAAATTTTCCAAAAGAGATCTGAAATTGTCCTTAAAATTCCCAAAACAAGTGAGAAATTGTCCGAAAATTACCAAAACAGATCCAAAATTGTCCTAAAAATGCAGACTATAGATCTGAAATTGTCCTAAAAATCCAAAGAACAGATGTGAAGTTCAAAAAAAGCCTCAATACAAATCTAAAATTGTCCTAACCATCCAAAAAACTGATTCGAAATCGTCCTAAAAACCCTAAAACAGATTCGAAATTGTCCTAAAAATTCCAAAAACAGATCTCGCATTGTCCGAAAAATTCCGAGAACAGATCGCAAATTGTCCTAAAAATCCCGATAACAGATCCGATATATCCTAAAAATCCAATAACAGATCCTAAATTGTCCTAACAATCCTGATAACAAGTCCCAAATTGTTCAAAAATTCCGAAAATCAGAATGATGATGAATTGCCTCCTTTCCCGCTTTTATCGACTTCAGCGTCACACTTTTTTGAAAACGTATCCACAAAACGAGGTCTAAATTAGTTGCAATAGTACTCTGAACGTGGGTTTCCTCTCGTCGTCTTTCTGCCGTGGGAATGTGGAATTTCCCCGTGGTTATAGCGAGCGCGCTGAAATCAACCCGGCGACCAAAGATAATTTCCCACCCACGACCAAAACAACAACAGTGGGAATATTTGAAACCATCCTGAGCCTCACATGAAGCCGACTCAGCCTAAACAAATTTAAACCGAGCGTGGTGTACAAACATCAGTACTTGGGAGACAAAGGCGGCCGGGCGTGGTTCTGGCCACCCAACCCCTCGTGTGCCGATGCCGCCATTCATAGCTACTGCTCGCTAACAGCACTTGCCCCTACAGTTTACGAAGGCTATACGGGGATCTTTGTCTTTTGTTTATGTGTATATATACCGTATATATGCATATGTATGCATATATTGGTGTGTGTAGAATTCGTGTGTGCGTGTGAATGTTTGAACGCGTGTGCGTGCGTGTGCGTGCGTGTGTGTATGCGTGCGTGTGGTAGTGCAGCGGTTAGCGTGCTGCGCTATGAACCCGACGACCCGAGTTCGATTCCCGCTCACGGCCAACACCAAATAAGTACCTGGTCAGGTGTTTAGACATCGCTACTGGGGAGACAAAGGCGGTCGGGCGTGGTGCTTGCCACCCACCCCATCGTGTGCCGTTCCGGCCTTCATAGGTGCTCGCTAACAGCACTTGCCCCTACAGTCTGTTAAGACTATACGGGGGATCTTTATCTTTGTGTGTGGGTGTGTGTGGGTGTGTGTGTGTGGTGTTGTGGGGAGCGGTAGTGTAGCGGTTAGCGCGCTGCGCTATGAACCTGGCGACCCGGGTTCGATTCCCGCTCACGGCTAACACCAGTGATAATTATCTGAACCGGTCCTGGGCCTCCCCTAAGGCGACTCAGCCTTAAATGAGTCCTGGTGCGGTGTGTAAACATCGCCACTAGGGAGACAAAGGCGGTCGGGCGTGGTGCTGGCCCCCCTCACCCCCCCCTCGTATGCCCACAGTCTGTTCAGGCTATACGGGGGATCTTTGTCTTTGTGTGGGTGTGTGTGTGTGTGGGTGTGTGTGGGTGTGTGTGTGTGTGTGGGTGTGTGTGGGTGTGTGTGGGTGTGTGATATGTGGGTGTGTGTGGGTGTGTGATCTGTTGTTATCTTAACGACCCAGTAACAGTCGTCTGTGAAGAAAGCGTGCGCGTCTGTGTGCGTGTGTGTGTCTCTGTGTGCGTGTGTGTGTCTCTGTGTGCGTGTGTGGTGCTGGTGGTCGTATGCCGTTTAGCGCTACGCTGCGCTACGAACCGGGCGGACCCGGGTTCAATTCTCGCTTCCGGCCAACAGCGGTGACGATTATCTGAACCGGTCCAGTGTGTAAACATCGCCACAAGGGAGACAAAGGCGGACAGGCGTGGTGCTGACCACCCCCGTGTGCCGTGCCGTCCTTATGTGCTCGCAAACAGCACTTGCCCCAACAATCTGTGAAGACTATACGGGGATATGCGCGTGTGTTTGTAATTCGCTTGTGGGTCATTGGGGTGGATGTGTGTGTGTTACGGTATGTGTTTGGCAATACTGTGCGTGTGTGTGTGCGTTGTGTGTGTTTGTTTTGGGGAGACAAAGGCGGCCAGGCGTGGTTCTGACCACCCACCCATTCGTGCGCCGTGCTGGCTTTCAATCGGTACTGCTCGCTAACAGCACTTGCCACCAAATCGAGAAAGGCTATCCGGGGAGCTTTGTATTTGTGTGCCTGGGATGCGTGATTTATGCTCGTGTCGTCCGTGTGTTGTGTGTGCGTGTGTGTTATGGCTGTGTGCGTGTGTGTGGTGTGTGTGTGTGATGTTACACATCATGGTGTGTGTGTGTGTCTGTACGTGTAATTTATGGATGCTGGTGTCTACTTGTAATTGGTGTATGTGCATGTGGTGTACGTGTGTATGCATGTGGTGTACGTGTGTGCATGTGGTGTACGTGTGTGTGCATGTGGTGTGTATGCATGTGGTGTACGTGTGTGTGCATGTGGTGTGTTTGCATGTAGTGTACGTGTGTGTGCATGTGGTGTACGTGTGTGTGCATGTGGTGTGTATGCATGTGGTGTACGTGTGTGTGCATGTGGGGTGTGTGCAGTGTGTGCATGTGGTGTGGTGTGTGTGCATGTGGTGTGTATGCATATGGTGTACGTGTGTGCATGTGGTGTGTGTGTGGTGTACGTGTGTGTGCATGTGGTGTGTGTGCAGTGTGTGCATGTGGTGTGTGTGCAGTGTGTGCATGTGGTGTGGTGTGTGTGCATGTGGTGTGGTGTGTGTGCATGTGGTGTACGTGTGTGTGCATGTGGTGTGTATGCATGTGGTGTACGTGTGTGCATGTGGTGTGTGTGTGTGCAGTGTGTGCATGTGGTGTGTGCGTGTGTGCATGTGGTGTGTGCGTGTGTGCATGTGGTGTGTGTGCATGTGTGTGGTGGTGTGTGCATGTGGTGTGGTGTGTGCATGTGGTGTGTGTGTGTGCATGTGGTGTGTGTGTGTGCATGTGGTGTGTGGCATGTGGTGTGTGTGCATGTGGTGTGGTGTGTGTGCATGTGGTGTGGTGTGTGTGCATGTGGTGTGTGTGGTGTGCATGTGGTGTGTGTGCATGTGGTGTGTCTCCGCTCTCAGCAGTCACGTGGGACTCCGCCGCGGTGCATCGGTTAGCACGCCGGCGTGGTGAAGTATGGTGATAAACAACTCCCACCCTTCCCCCATGTGACTGAGAAGCTGTGGGAGAAGCCGTCATCCAGCAGTTGATTTACACCGAGGCTGTGAGTCTGTGGGTAATTTTGATTACACATTGACTCAAACAGAAACCCACAGATGCGCATAAAGACCCACAGACTCACACAAAGGCCCACAGACTCGCACAGAGACTCACAGACTCGCACAGAGACCCACAGACTCGCACAGAGACCCACAGACACACAAGGAGACCCATAGACTCGCACAAAGACCCACAGACTCGCGCAGAGACCCACAGACTCGCGCAGAGACCCACAGACTCGCACAGAGACCCACAGACTCACACAGAGACCGAGTTGTCATTAAACGGGGTCCTCTCTAGCGGAGTGAGTTGGCGATGGTCTCGGCGATGAATGACTCACAGCAGCAGCACTGCCTCTGCCATCTGCGCGTGCGGGCTACACGTGGGGACATCCTTGGTAGGTGGTGGGGTGGTGGTGGGGGGGTGTGGTGTTGGTTGGGGCGTTGTGGGGAGGTGGTAGGGGGATTGTGATGGGGTGATGGGGGCGATCTGCGTCGCGTGCGCATGAGACAATGGAGGCCGCAATTCGCTTCATCGCCCGTCGAGGTTCGGCTGACTCAGTCGCTCTCTCACCGTTTCACTCTTTCACTCTGACACTCACTCCACTCTCACTCTCTCTCTCGCAAAACAGCGTTCAGCGAGCTGGCAAGCACCAATGTGGCCCTATTAGGTGATTAGAACGATGTGGTCCGTCCCTTTGTCTCACGCTTCCGCTTGCTTGCGATTTTAGTTTTGGGCCGTCCGTGTGTGTGTGTCTGTCCGTGTGTCTGTGTGTCTTTACGTCTGTCCGTTTGTTTGTCCGCCTGCCCGCCCGTGTGTCCGTCCGGATGTCCGTGTGCGTGTCCACCCTGCGTGGTCCGTCCGCTCCCTCGCTCGCCGGGAGGAGAGGCGGCTCGGCGCAGTGCGGACTAAAATCTCCTGTCCCTTCTGCGTGGGATAGACTCTTGAGCGACGATTTCCTCGTTGCGCGCGGTGGGTTTTCTGTGGCCACCCCGGTTTCCTCCGCACATCGTAATATACAATAACAACAACCATTCTCATAGCCAGCAGTGCGCAACGCATGAAGAGCAGGAGACAATGACAGAACCAGGGGGCAACCGGCCGAACTCGAGAGGCAAGGCCACTTTAAAGAGATGGGTTTCAAAGCGGACTTGGATCTACCGACTCCGATTGCCTGATTTCAAGTGGCAAGGCGATCCGAGGTTTCGGCGCCACGCTAACAAAGGCCCGGTCACCAAAAGAGCGCGACCTGGGAGTGCCGAGCAGTCGGAGACCGGAAGATCTGAAGGACCTTGATGGGATATATACAGAGGACTGCAGAGCTTGGGGAATGGCTGATGGTGCCGGCTTGCCGGCACCATCAGCCTGCTGCTACTGCTGGTGATGGTGGCAGCAGCGGTGGTGATGGCTGTTCATGTCCGGCCCATTTGCCGACCGGCGCTTCTTCTTCCGAGACAAAACTGCCGCAGGGCATCATCACGTGGCATAACTTATTAACGCGTCCGTCGCCTCTTGTGCCGAACAAAGAGGCAAGGCCCGCAGGTGATGGCGACAGGTGGACAGGATGAGAGTCCTTTTGTTTATGAGGGGCGTCGTAACAATAGCGAGTTCGTCACGGCAACTGTTGTTGTGATTATGCACAGAGGTGGTGGCGGGCAGGGAGCGGTGGCACAGCTGTTAAGGGCTTTGCGCTACGAGGCCGGCCTACGCAGGGTTTGATTCCCAGGTCCACGGCCAACGCCAGTCGTGAGTGATCTCAGCTGAAACTGCTCCGGCCATCACCTCAAGGGTGCTGACCGGCGTGGTGAAGTACGCTCAAAACAACCCTGATGCCCGACACGTCATGGGGGGGGGGGGCATGAATCCAGCAGTGGATTGGCAATGATAATGCATCATTATTATTATTACTACAATTCAACATTTAACCTGCTCTGGTACAAGACCGGGAAGGAGGGTAAAAGTGAGGAGAGTGGTGGTGAGGAAGGGGGAGAGGTGGAGGAGGTGGGGGAGGAGGGGAGGGGGTGACCGGGCTAAGATCTTAGGGATGTGATGGTGGTGATGATGATGAAAGGGTGATATGATGATGAGAGGGTGATTGTAGGGTGATGATGATTAGAGTGTGATGGTGGTGATGGTGGTGATGATGATGATGATGATAGTGATGATGAGAGGGTGATGATGATGAGAGGGTGATGATGAGATGATGATGATGGTGATAGGANGGTGAGATGATGATGAGAGGGTGATGGTGATGATGATGATGATGAGAGGGTGATATGGTGATGATGAGGGTGATAATGATGATGAGAAGGGGATAATGATGATGAGAGGTGATGGTGATGAGAGANTGATGGTGATGAGNTGATGAGAGGGNGATGGTGGTGGTATGGTGGTGGTGGTGATTATAGGGTGATGATGNTTAGAGATGATGGNGGTGATGATGATGAGAGGGGATGATGATGAGAGGGTGATGTGATGGGTCACGTGATGATGAGAGGGTGATGATGATGNGAGAGTGATGGTGATAATGGTGATGATGAAAGGGTGATGATGATGAGGATGATGAGAGGGGAGGGAGGAGAGGAGCAGCAGAGCAGCTTACGAGGAGNAGCGTCTGTGTCACAGTGGGCGGGGTTGGGGTTGAGGGGAGGGGNTCAGAGTGGTGGGGGGGACGCACAGAAGCATGGTGTCGGGAGGCTTGAACTGATTTAGACGAGAAGAAATTAGGACNTGGACGCTGCCACAGCGGTTTAAACTTTAAACTATTTTAAATGTACCAGGTGTAAGGCCCACTGAGCGATGTAGCTCTTTTTAAGAAGTGAACATGGCTATCACAATATAACTCAACGAAGTGGATTATCATCATCATCATCACGTGGATATTTATCGCAGCAGCCAAAGAGTTACCCTGATGCTGATGCTAAATGTGGGAATAATCCACGCGATTGCGGGAGAACGTGCAAACTCCAAATATACAGCAGCAGGCGTCAGGGTCGGGATCAAACTCGCAACCTCCTGTACGCCAGGCGAGGAAGTTAACATCTCCTCGCCACGGTGGTGGTGCCAGTGTGTTTGACTTGCCATCTCGACCAGTTTCTGAAGCCCACCACCCCAGCCGCCGCCTCTGTCCACCCGGCGGCGTCAACGGCTTCCAACCGCAGTCAGTCTGTGATCAGCGAGCCGCGCGTGGCGGCGGGATACAGCGTGGGTATCGCTTACTTAGTTAATCTTCTTCATCCCCTATGAGACATGAGGCCTGCCCTTGGCAACATGTTGAGCCTCGCCCAAAGAGAGGCCGATCGCCGATGCCAGCTCCTCCTTCACGGTCTTGTGCCAGGTGGTCTCGGGTCTCCCGGAGTTTCCTTTTGCCCGGTGGTGTCCACCTTCGGGCAATGTTTGGTATACGGTCCTTGGTCCATTCTGAGAACACGAACGAGCCCGTCTGACGGAAGAAGCGGGGCCACCCTGTATCCCGTGGCAGGGGCTTCCCCAAAGCGCGGATCTCGAGCAGAGAGGGGGGGTCGCCTCCGCCAGCGGCGCAAGTTGCAGGGCTGTGCCCCGTGCCTGTCGCCTGCTCTGAGTGTGATGTGATACTTCCCGCCCGATTCGTGAGATTAACGTGGTGAACGAAAATTAGGAGAAAAACATTTAACCCCCCATCACTTTATTATCTATAGAGCATCGACGGGTCCCAACTGTGACGGCGATAATGATGCGGATAAATATTTAATTGTGTCTCTGTGTGAGTGTGAAATGTTGCTGCTGCTGCTGCACGAGTGTGTCACACCGAGTTTGTTGGGGAGCGGTGGAAGCGGTTAGCGCGCTGCTACATGAACCGCCGACCCGGTCAATTCCGGCTCACGGCAACACCAGTGATTATCTGAACGGTCCTGGGCCTCCCCTAAGGCGACTCGGCCTAAATGAGTACCTGGGCTGTGTATAACACGCCGCCGCGGTGGTGTGCCACCGTGTCCACGTGCCGGCCTTCATAGGTGCTCGCTAACAGCACTTGCCCCTACATCTGTTAAGGCTAACGGGGATCTTTGTCTTTGTGTGCTGTTCCGTTCGGGAGGTCCAAGCAATATCCTCTTGTAAGGTGACCGGCTCCTCGCTGACCGCTACAGCTGAGCCATTGACGACAGAGCCGGCCTGGAATGCCATCACTCTGTTGATCCAATTACTGTGGTAATCAGATTACGCTTCCGATTGCTCAAGTGATACGATTACTCAACAAATTTGAGTAATCGGATTACTTACCGATTACTCGAGTAATCAGAAGATGATCGAGATTACTATATTCATGGTTCTTTCGGTGAAGTCGCATAGAAGGGAAATAATAAAATAATAAAAATAAAACAATAAAATTATCACGACGTTTCGATTGCAACACAAGCAATCATCATCAGGTGTGAAAACCACGGCAAGAAAATGTCAGATTACTCTAGTAATCCAAGTATTCTAAAGATTACTCTGGTAATTAGATCACTCTACCGATGACAAAGTAACCGATTGCGGTGTTATACAAATTACAGTAATGAATTATTCTACCAATTGTGTAAGAAATATATTACTCGACTAATTACGTGATTAATCGATTGCACCGCAGATTACTTAAGTAACCTATTACTCTACCGATGACTTAAACAATCTCTTTATCTCCCGATTACTTAATTAATCAACTACACTGGAGATTACTTGATTCATTACTTGAGAAACCTATTACTGTCCCGACTACTCAATGAATAAGTACACTGCAGACTACCTGAGAAATATCTTCATCTGCCCTGACTTGAGCGATCAATCACTCGACCGATCGTCGGTTGAGACCGCTCGAGCAATCGGACGGCAGTAAAATGGTCGGGAGAATAGGAAGTCCACGTGTGCCGCTGGACGGGAGGTGACGGGCGGAGCCTGCTGGCGTCATAGATGTAATTATCGTGGGGGGGGGGGATGTTTCCCACCTTCGACTCCACGGATGGACGAGTGGTTGTCTCCTCCGTGTACGAGCGTGACGGACCGCGTTGACTTTTCTCTCCAGAGAGAGAGATTAAATAACCGTTGGCATTCGGTGAAGGGAGAGGGGAGATGTAATTTAGCGAGAAGGAGAATGTCTTCTCACTATCAACAAATTCACTCCGCAGGGCGTCGTTTTATTTCGTTTCTTTTTTTTTCCGCCAAAATAATGGAGCTCGCGAACGATGCACCCGGCGTCGTGCCAGTGGTGATTGTTTGTGGCGTCGATGGTGGTGGTGTCGATGGTGGTGGTGGTGGTGGGTCGATGGTGGTAGTGGTGGTGGTGTTGATGGTGGTGGTGGCGGCGGTGGTGGTGTTGATGGTGGTGGTGTCGATGGTGGTGGTGTCGATGGTGGTGGTGGCGGTGGTGGCGGTGGTGGTGGCGTTAGGGTGGTGGTGGCGGTGGTAGCGGTGGTGGTGGCGTTGATGGTGGTGGTGTCGGTGGTGGTGTCGGTGGTGGTGGTGGTGGTGGCGGTGATGTTGGTGGCGGTGATGGTGGCGGTGATGGTGGTGGCGGTGGCGGTGATGGTGGTGGCGGTGATGGTGGCGTCGATGGTGGTGGCGGTGATGGCGGTGGTGGTAACTTTGCGGAGAAAAGTAAAGAGCAGTTATCCGATAGAAATACTATCCCCGCCATAGGAATGTGGAATTTCCACCACTAGCTCTGCAGGTCTATACCCAGCAAGCGAGCGCCAGTCCCTAAATGCCCACGTGAAAAGTGGATCACACTGACCGCGTGTGCGTTTTAAGAGGAGAAAAACCTCTGTTCTGGCATGGTCGTCTCCATCATCCTCTCCCCCGTCTCCATGGCGATGCCTGTGCACCCCATTGTTGGTTGCCATGGCGACCCGTTACCATGGTTCCCCGCTTCCGGGTGAGGGGATGCTGATGGGAAGTGGCGCGTGGCTTTTTCGCACTGTTGGTGGGCGTGTGTGCGTGTGTGCGTGTGTGCGTGATGTGTGTGTGTGTGCGTGTGTGTGTGTGCGTACCGTGTGTGATGTGTGCGTACCGTGTGTGTGCATGTGGTATGCGGGGTGTGTGTATATGGTGTGTGTGTGCGTGTGTGCGCACGTGCATTTGTGTGCGTGTGGGTGTGCGGTCAGCGCCTCGCGCTACGAACCCGGCCACCTGAGATCGATTCCCGGCTACGACCGCCAACAGCAGCGACGCCGATCGCTCACGGAGCCGGTCCCAGGCAGCCCTCGGCATCACGAATGCGCACCGAAGCAGCCCCCATGAGACCGGCACGGCGTGGCGAGGCCTTCATCCAGCAGCGGATTGCCCGATGCCTCAGGGTTATCGTTATAATTGCATTTTGTTAGCGCTGTACAACCAAGGGCGGTTGCAGTTAAAGTAGGCCAAGGCTTTGTGCGGTGACGCCTATCCCCCTGAGACCTTTTCACAAAATATCTATAGCCCACGAGGCGTTCTCTCACTTTCGCGCGTTCCATTTCAAGTTAAAGGCGTTGATTGTTCTTTTACTCTTATTTATTTATTATTGATGTCATCGTTTTGCTCGTTCACCCAGGAGAGAGCCTCTGAGTCTCGTGACTTGTTTTCAGGAGGGTCGTGCCAGGTATGCCAGCAGAGTGGTGGTGGTGACGGCTATGAGATGTTAACTACCTCGCCTGGTACACAGGAGGTCGTGGGTTCGATCCGGACCAGATGCCTGCCACTGTATATTTGGAGTTTGCGTCTCTCTCTCCCGTGGTCGCGTGGATTTTTCTCCGGGTCCTCCGGTTTTTCGCTCCACATTTGGCTGCTGCTATACATTTCCACGTGATGATGATGATTTCGTAACGAAACAGGTGGAGTTCTCCACAAATCTTGCTGTCGCCTGATGAAGCAAGTTGTAATTACTGGTGAAACGTTGTATGTTGTGGCTTGGCTCTCCAACACACCGGTTAGTGCTGTACTAGTTTACTACACTATACACTACTATACACTATACACCACACTATACTACACTATACACTGGTGCTGTACTGTACTACACTATACACTACTATACAATACACTACTAACTACACTACTATACACTACACTACTATACACTATACACTACACACAATACACTACACTATACACTAGTGCTGTACTAGTGACGAATTGGCACGTTCTGTTTACGTGACAACCCTTACTAGTTGGCTGTGTCGGGTGGTGGCGGGTTTAACGACACTTTATATATTTCCGATCTCCCCACAAACACCTCCACTGTGAGTGATGATGATGATGAGCCGCCACTTCGATGAGCTGTCGTTGGTGGCCATGGGGAGCAGTGGCACGGCAGTGGCACGGCAGTGGCACGGTAGTGGCACGGCGGTGGCATGGCAGTGGCACGGCAGTGGCACGGCGGCACGGTAGTGGCACGGCAGTGGCACGGTGGTGGCACGGCGGTGGCACGGTAGTGGCACGGTAGTGGCACGGCGGTTCGCGCGCTGTGCTCCGCTGTGCTCCGCCACGGCCACGCCGGTGACGATTATCTGAAGAGGTCATGTGCCTCCGCTAGGTAGATGCAGCCTCAAATGCGTACCCGGTGCGTGTGTAAACATCGTTACCGGGGAGACAAAGGCCGTCGGGCGCGATGCTGGTCACACACCCCCTCGTGTACCGTGCCGTAGGCGCTCGCAAACAGTACTTGCCCCGACAGTGTGTTGAGGCTAGGCGGGGGTCTTTGTCTTTGTGTGCGTGTCCTTGTTCTCTCGTCTCTCTCTCTCCGCTCCCGCCGCCGTCGCTCGATTGAAAATCAGGACGCATCCACGACCCGGTCACGAGCACAAAAATAAACCCTCTTCTCTACACACCCACACTCACACCACACTCACACCACACCACACTGGTATTTCTCGGCTATAGTGATGCCCTTCTTCCTCTATGCTTTTGAAACGTGGACCTCGCTAATTAAACATCTGCGCTGGTTACCAACATTCAGACTGGCATGTCTACAATCCATCCTGGGTTTAACCAGGAGCTCCCAAATCCTTGAAAGATCTGGACACATTCCCATCGGTGAGTTCCTCCGGCAGGCAAGGCTGCATTGGCTGGGTCACGTAGCCCGCATGCCCAGCCACCGCATGCCCAAGCAGCTTCTGTTTGGCCGGACAGAGAGGGCTAAACGATCACGACACGGGCTAGAGACTAATACGGTACGGGAGGATGTGGAACTGGGTAGACTTGCCGAAGACTGGTACCGGCGGTGTCGGCCTCTGTGGGAGGCAGTCGCCCTCCAGCAGCAGCGGAGGACAGAGGGGCGACGCTCACAACAACGAGTGGAGCGCTGGGCGGCAAAAACACAGCGAGTTGGCACAGTAGGGGTACAGCTGATGGTGCCTCTACAGTGGTCATCTCAGTCGGCCAACCCGTGGCACCTGCTGGGTCTGTCCCGAGACCTCCTGCACCTAGCCTGGCACGGTAGGGGTACAGCTGGTGGTGCCTCTACCAGTGGTCATCTCACTCGGCCAACCCGTGGCACCTGCTGGGTCTGTCCCGAGACCCCTGCCTCGCCGCTGCGCGTGGCCTCAAAGTGCACCTGGCCTGGCACTGGCGCCGTGGTGACGTCACCGAGTGGCAAGTGGCCAGGGGTGTTGGTGTTGGTGTGGGTGTTGGTGGGGGTGTTGGTGGTGGTGTTGGTGGGGGTGTTGGTGGGGGTGTTGGTGGTGGTGGTGTGGTGGTGGTGGTGGGGGTGTTGTGTAGGTGGGGGTGTGGGTGGGGGTGTTGATGGGGGTGTTGGTGTTGGTGGTGGTGTTGGTGGTGGTGGGGTGTTGGTGGTGGTGGTGGTGGGGGTGTTGGTGGTGTGGGGGTGTTGGTGGTGGTGGTGGGGGGGTGGGGGTGTNGGTGGTGGTGTTGGTTGTTAGTGTTGTGTGGTGTTGGTGGTGGTGGTNTTGTTGGTGGTGTTGGTGGTGTTGGTGGTGGTGGTNGTGTTGGTGGTGTTGGTGGTGTTGGTGGTGGTGTTGGTGGTGGTGTTGGTGTTGGTGGTGGTGGTGTTGGTGGTGGGTGGTGGTGGTGTTGGTGTTGGTGTTGGTGGTGGTGTTGGTGGTGGTGGTGTTGGTGGTGGTGGTGTGGTGGTGGTGGTGTTGGTGGTGGGGGTGTTGGTGGGGNTGTTGGTGGGGTGGGGGTGTTGGGGGTGGTGGTGGGGGTGTTGGTGGGGGTGTTGGTGGTGTTGTTGGTGTTGGTGGGGTGTTGGTGGGGGTGTTGGTGGTGGGGTGTTGGTGGGGTGTTGGTGGGGGTGGGGGTGTTGGGGGTGGTGGTGGGGGTGGGGTGTTGGTGGGGGTGTTGGTGGTGTTGGGTGTTGGTGGGGGTGTTGGTGGGGNTGTTGGTGGTGGTGGGGGTGTTGGTGGGGGTGTGGTGGGGGTGTTGGTGTTGGTGGTGGTGGGGNTGTTGGTGGTGGTGTGGTGGGGTGTTGGTGGGGGTGTNGTGTGGTGGGGTGTTGGTGGTGGTGGTGGGGTGTTGGTGGGGNTGTTGGTGGGGGTGTTGGTGGTGGTGGGGGTGTTGGTGGGGGTGGTGGTGTGGTGTTGGTGGGGTGTTGNTGGTGTTGGTGGGGTGGGGGTGTTGGTGGGGGTGTTGGTGGGGGTGTTGGTGGTGGTGGTGTTGGTGGTGGTGTTGGTGGGGGTGGTGTTGGTGGTGGCGGGGGTGTTGGTGGGGGTGTTGGGGGTGTTGGTGGTGGTGGGGGTGTTGGTGGGGGTGTTGGTGGTGGTGTTTGTGGTGTTGTTGGTGGGGGTGTTGGTGGGGGTGGGGGTGTTGGTGGGGGTGTGTTGGTGGTGGTGGGGGTGTTGGTGGTGGTGTTGGTGGGGGTGTTGGTGTTGGTGGTGGGGGTGTTTGGTGGGGTGTTGTTGGTGGTGGTGGTGTTGTTGTTGTTGGTGGTGGTGTTGTTGTTGTTGTTGGTGGTGGTGTTGTTGTTGTTGGTGGTGAGCGCGCCGCGCTACGAACCTCACGGCCCTGGGGCCCTCCCTAGGTCGGTGTGTGTCGACGTCACCTCGTGTGCCGTGCCGCCCTTCAGCGGTGCTGCTCCCCGCTCGCGGCACTTTCCCCAACAGTCTGTGATGCTACACGGGGGATCTTTGTCTTTGTGTGCGTGCCAGGCTGCTCGCTAACATGGGCAGCTACTACGACCTGCGCACTCTGCGTGCCGTCAGAGTGCTACGGCCGCTCAAGCTCGTGTCAGGCATCCCAAGTACTCCCTCGCACTCCCTCACACTCCTCGTACTCCCTGCACTCCCACTCCCCCTCCACTCCCTCGCACTCCCTCACACTCCCACTCCACTCCCTCGCACTCCCTCACACTCCTCCCACTCCCTCCCACTTTTTCGCACTCCCTCACACTCCACTCCTCGCACTCCCTCACACTCCCCTCCCACTCCCCCTCCCTCACACTCCCTCGCACTCCCTCACACTCCCTCCACTCCCCCTCCCACTCCCTCGCACTCCCACTCCCTCCCACTCCTCGCACTCCCTCACACTCCCACTCCCACTCCCACTCCCTCGCACTCCCACTCCCTCGCACTCCCCCTCACACTCCCTCCCACTCCCACTCCCTCGCACTCCCTCACACTCCCACTCCCCCACTCCCCCTCCTCCCACTCCCTCGCACTCCCACTCCCTCGCACTCCTCACACTCCCT
>MU249664.1:0-62165 GCA_018977245.1 Lethenteron camtschaticum | reverse complement strand
CGGCCAGCACCCCCGACGCGACGACGCCACCCGAGGAGGGAGGTATCCTCCATTTGGAGGCGCCCCCACTCAGTGACGGGCAACCCCAACAGGGAATCCCTTCCCTGTTGTTCGATCGAATTATCAGGCAGTGGTTCGTCGTCGTCGGTGGCTGCCAGGATCGGAACCGATGCGTCCCCTGAAGGTCTGCAACGTCCCGACCCCAGGAGGCATGCACATTCCGAGGTGGTTGGCATGCGTGACAGAGCGTCCGCGTTGGTATGGCGAACGCCCTTACGGTAAGTGGTCTCAAAATCAAAATCCTGGAGGACCTCCAACCATCGAGACAACTGTCCCGATGGTTGTTGAACCCGCAGGGCATACTGTAGTGCCGCATGATCTGTGCGGACGGTGAAATGCCGACCGTACAGATATGGGCGATACTGTTGGATGAAAAAAACAATTGCCAACAGTTCTCTACGGGTGACACAATATCTCTGCTCCGCAGGAGACAACACCCGACTACCGTATGCGACCACCCGTTCAACGCCATCAACCACCTGGGAAAGCACACCCCCAATACCCGTGTTGCTCGCATCGGTGTCGAGCAAAAAGGGCTTCGAAAAATCAGGGTAGATCAAGGGAGGGGCTTTCACCAGGGCGTCCCGAAGGGAGCGGAACGCAGCCTCCTCCTCTTGACCCCAGTGGAACCGAACCCCTTTAGATGTTAAAGCGTGCAGGGGTTTAGCAATTGTCGCAAAATCAGCAACAAACCGTCGATAATACGACGCGAACCCAATGAAACTCCTGACCTCTCCCACCGAGGTGGGAGTCGGCCAGGAGCTGACACACTGCGTTTTGGCGGGATCGGTAGCAATACCTGAGCGTCCCACGATGTGCCCCAAATAACGCACCGAATCACGCAACAAATGGCATTTTTGGGCTTGAATTTCAAATTAGCAGCCCGCATCTTTAGGAAAACCGCCCGCAACCTCTGGAGATGTTCATCAAAGGTTTTTCCAAAGACGATAACGTCATCCAAATAAATGAGGCACGACTCCCATTGCAGTCCAGCCAAAACCAATTCCATTAAACGCTGGAAAGTTGCCGGCGCTGAGTGTAAGCCCATCGGCAACCGGTTGAATTGAAACAGCCGTGCGGTGTACGAAAAGCAGTTTTAGGCTTTGACTCATCATCCAGAGGAAGCTGCCAGAATCCCGAAAGTAAATCGAGTGTGGAAAAGAATCGCGCTCCCGCCAAGGCGTCAAGCGATTCATCCATCCGAGGGAGCGGGTATGCGTCGGCAACCGAAATTTTATTAAGACGCCGGAAGTCAACGCAAAACCGCAACGAACCGTCCTGCTTTTTAACCAGGACGATCGGCGCTCCCCAAGGCTGGTGGAAGGAGAAATGATGTCCGCGGCCAACATGTCATCAACAGCCGATTTGACATGGTCCTTTTCGGCGGGACTCAACCGAAACGGATTTTGGCGAATTGGCGCGCTGTCACCCGTGTCAATATGGTGACGCAGCAAGTGAGTGCAACCCAAATCATATTTATTTCGACTAAAAACGTCGGAAAATTCTCGCAGTAGCGTTTTAAGTTGTTGACGCTCTGAATCGGACAGGTCCGTCGATCCCGCACAAAGCGCCTCGAGCCACCTTCATCGCTGTCCGAATGCGGTCGCGACGCAGGGACAGTGTTGACGCAATTTACGGCGGGTTCCTCACACGGCACCGGCGTTGCGTGAGCAAGCACGGTCCCCTGTGGGATCACCACCGTCCGCGAGCCCACATTTAGGACCGCGATGAAGGGTTCACCATCCCCTCTCACTATGGTCTGGGCCGGTAGTAAGTCAGGTCACTAACCCCGGCCCTAGACGGTCCCAACAGTACCCCTTGTGCCCCAGCACCCTTAACGAGGGGCCGCCGAAGTTTCAAGGGTACCAGCATTTGCGTCCCCGGAGGAACGCGTACCGTTCTTTCCACGAGCGCCGGCACCGTCGCGAACGCCGTCCGAGTCGCAACCGGCGATGGCAGAAACGCCATGCGTCTGCCCGATGGAAGCTCTATGCACCCCTGGTCGATCAAAATTACAATCGGCATTTTGGCCAGGAAGTCCGTCCCCAGCAGGCACGGAACCGCCAGCGAGGAAGAAACAAAAATCGGCCCAGACAATTTTATTTCCCCGATGCAAATTTGGGCACGAATTTGTCCGATGATGCCAAGTGAGCCCCCGTTAGCCGCATAGAATGGTATGTTAACTGGCATCAAGGGACGACTCCGGACGGGGAGAATATTATAAATTAATTCCGAAATAATAGTCGCCGATGCTCCCGTATCGACCAGGATGCGCACTTCAACCCGTCGATATACCCCACAACGGCCGACGACCCCGACGATGCGGCAACCACACGATCGGCCAGCACGGACCACTGGCCGGGTTCGATATGGGTACCCGGAGTGGTGCGTGATGGTGCGATGGTGCGTGATACCGGCCCCCTCTCGTCGCGGTGTTTGAGTGCGTGACGGTGTGTGTGTGGGCCAAACGTGTGGGGTGCCGCGACTCGCCGGTTTTTGATGGTGGAGCTTGGGATGAGGCCCGTCGTCCCGGTGAGGTGTCGTCCCGCGCTGACGAGGAGAGCGGCACCCCGAGGCGACGTGGCCCCGGACGCCGCAGTTAAAGCACCGCGGGAGCGACGTCGGAGGTGACGAATGGTCGGAACGGCCCGACCCGTCCTGGCCCGGCCGTGCACTCGTCGCCTGTTGCCGTCGGTGGTCGACGGCGTAGAGTTCCTCCGTCGGAAGGGTGGCTGCAGCCACCGCACGCCCCGCCGATGCCCTGCTGGCTTTTTCGCCGGAGCGACAGGAGGTTTGCGTGGAGGAGCCGCGCCGCCTGGAGCGATGTCATTTCCGCGTCCTCCTGTGCGACGACAGCGATGTCAAGATCGTCAGCCAGGAGGAGTATTTTCTCCGTCACCATAGCGTCGATGCCGTCGTCATCCATACGGGGGAAGGCCGACTTGGCCAACGCCAGGAGGCTCGTTCGGTACGCCAGGGGCGACTCCTTTTCTCCCCGCTTGCGGTCGTAGAACTCCTGTCTACATTCCGCCGATGGTCCGTAGACCCCTCCCAGCAGCTGCAGCGCCATTGGTAACGTAGAGCGCCTTTCCTTCGGTGCCGATGTTAGAGCGGCAAGCGCGTCGCCGTCCAGGAGCGCCGGCAGGGCGTTGAGAGCTTCTGCGTCTGTCCATTTAGCCATTTCTTGGTGGGCGAGGAAGCGTCTTCGGAAGCCGCTCCAGTCGCCCTCTGCGCCCACGAATTCTTTAAGTGGGGCAGCCTTTGATGCAGCGCAGCAGTTGCCGTGGAGTCCCGTGGGCTGCTGTCTCCCCGACCTGGCTGCGTCTCGGCGCGAACGGCAGATGGCATCGCCTGTCGCAGCTTTGATGACGTGCCCTCCTCCGTCGTTGATGCGGCAGCCCAGCGCGGCCGATGTCGGACCCCAGGTTGAGGTTGGCCACGCCCCTAGCGGTCGCCGCGTCGATGGCGGGAAATTCAAAATTTGAATCTTCAGAAATGGCGGGAAGGCGCTCCGGACGCCGGTTCCCCTCGCCCCGCGGTGGACCACCAGCCCCCAGCCGTGTGATGTTCTCCAGCGTAGCGGCAGCGGCGTAGAGCAGTTCCGCCAGCCTCTCGTGAGCCAGCCTCAGGTGGTCTGTCCGCTGCTCCTCTTCATGGCGACGCTCCGGCAAGAACGCATCCGGCCCCGGCTGCACGTCGTCTTGTTGAGCCATCTCGGGCTCGACAATTTCGGCGGCGTCTTCCGTTTGCTGTTCCCTGGCTCGAGCTGTTTGGCGCGTGTCCATGTTCTTGGTTCTTCTGACGCCAGATGAAGTGTTCTTGAAGACGCGTGGACAACGGGGTAAGGCACACGTATTTATTTGCACAATGTCTTTACAATACTGGAGGGATGTATCGGCCCCCTCACCCGTACAACTGGGAATTCACCCCTAGCTAGCCTTCCTAGCCGAGTCCTCCGCTAACGGGCTAGGGGAGGCTGTCTGGCCCGACACTGGTCAGTCGGGCTACGGTACCCGGAATCCCAGAGGTCTGACTCTGGTTCCGGGACCACGCCACTGGCTCCAGCCTGCACTGCCCTTACAAGGGCGGCGTCCCAGGGGGAGTCCAGGGCCTATCTGGCCGGTCTTCTCTCTTCCCTTAACTACACTAAGACTGAGCCCCGAGCTCTCTGGCTCAACCCTTTTATACCCCCCTAGAGGATCGAAACCCCCCTCACGCCGTCCAGTACGGACGTCGTTGCGGGCACCACCCCGTGTGCTCACGGAGTCCCCGCCCACTGTGTTTGTTATCCGTTAGCCCCTATGCAAACAGCCCTACACAAACAGCCCCTCTGTAACAGCCCTACACATGTGTGCGCACCTACACATGCTGATATTTTGTATAGACAACACGAACACACACAGGCCTGTGTGTGTGCGTGTTGTGTTCACGTGCACGAACATCAAGATCCCCGTTTAGCGAGCTAACAGCTCGGCACACCACACCATGATACTCATTTTAAAGGCTGAGTCGACCTAGATGAGGCCCAGGGACCGATTCAGATAATCGTCACTGGTGTTGGTGGCCGCGAGCGGGAATCGAACTCGGGTCGCCGGGGTCGTTGTGCACACACACACACGCACACGCGCACACACGCGCACACACGTGCACTCATATGCACACACGCGCACACACACGCACACGCGCACACACGCGCACTCACATGCACACACACACGCGCACTCACATGCACACACACACACGCGCGCACACACGCACACACACGCACACACGCACACACACGCACACACACGCGCCCACATGCACACACACACGCACTCACATGCACACACGCGCACACACACGCGCACACACGCGCACACGCGCACACACACGCGCCCACATGCACACACACACGCACTCACATGCACACACGCGCACACACGCGCACGCACACACACACGCACTCACATGCACACACACACGCACACACACATGCGCACGCACACACGCGCGCACACACACACGCGCGCACTCACACGCAAACACACGCGTACCACACAATGTCCGCTCGACGGAGAGATGATGACACAGCTCTATACGCACACGCACACACACACAGCTGCACGCACACACGCACATCAACCGTATTAACCCAGTCAGGAGGATGCATCTCATAATAGACGCGCATCTCAACATCACACATCAAGAACATATAACATGTGAAATAATTACGAATAATAATTAATAATTGAGTACATTTGCTATTGGAAGGCACTGCTGTGTTGACACAGACAAAGCCTGCGACTCATCACAACATCTGACGCTGACGCTGCTGCTGTGGTGTAGACTAGGGGGTACCCCCAGTGGCAGCTGCCCCTGTGTGACTCGGGTGTTGCCGCTGTTACAACGTGCCGAGTGAGTGACTTGCTGTGGGTACCATTCTTTGTAAACAATGAATGGCGAGACTTTTGCGATCTTTCGCGTCCACTGTGACTGAAGTAGCCGGTTAATCGCCTGAGCAGAGTGTTGGGGCAAGCGCTGTTAGCGAGCATCACCTAAGAAGGCCGGAACGGCACACGAGGGGGTGGGTGGCCAGCACTACCCCCGGGCGCCTTTGTCTCCCCAGTGGCGATGTTTACACACCGCGCCAGCTACTCGTTTGAGGCCCAGTCGAATGTCAGCCGTGAGCGGGAACCGAACTCGGGTAGCCGGGGTCGTGGCGCAGTGCGCGAACCACGACACGACCGCTCCCCACACACACAAACCACACGCGATATGCACACACGCACACACACCACATGCACACATATACACTACATGCATGCACACACGTACAACACATGCACACACGCACACACCACATGCACACACGCACACACCACATGCACACATATACACCACATGCATGCACACACGTACACCACATGCACACACGCACACACCACATGCACACACACCACATGCACACACGCACACACCACATGCACACATATACACCACATGCATGCACACACGTACGCCACATGCACACACACCACATGCACACACACCACATGCACACACACACCACATGCACACACACCACATGCACACACGCACCACATGCACGCACACCACACCACATGTATACACACACACCACATGCACACGCACCACACCACATGCACACATATACACCACAGCGCACACACACGTAACCACATGCACTGCGCGTGCTCGGATTCATCATCGGGCGGCCAACTATTCTGGGAAATATTTTCATTACTTTTTCAAATCTATCCGATTATTAAAATCTCGACGACTGCTTTCAATTGTCACCGGGGGTCACCGGGGGGGAGGGGTGCAGAGGGGTGGGGGGGGAGATTGATGCCAACTCCCGCAGAGGTCACCCGGCAAAGTCCGGGACAGTTGGCAACCTCCATCGACTGCAGCTCCAGCGGTGAGCCGCCCCCCTTCTCTCTCTCCGGGTGAGAGGAGACGAAATCCCGCGACCTCGGCGGCCCGGCAAGGTCACTGCCACACTGTACGTGACCCTGACCCCTGATCCCTCTCTCGCGCGCGGCACCGGGAGATGCTTAGCGCTACCGGACATCTGTGCCAAAACAGAGTGCTTCACGGCTCATCGGATTCTTCCAGCGCAAACAAACATTCAGATTCAAATGTCAAATGTGTACCGCGATGCCCGCGGCACGCGATGGCAGAACTCAACGAGGATGCCCACGGGATGCTGAGATCGCGTGGCGGAGTGGCAACCCAAACCCCCCCCCTCCGAGCGGCAGCTGTCCTGCGTGGCTAAGCCGATGTGCACAGCACACGACCCGAGTTCATACTTGGGCTGCCACGACAAGGTACATGTACGCTGATCACCCTACGAATAACCAACCGGTAATGGATATCCATTATAATTCATATGCATACACCCTCCAACACACAACCGGTAGGTGCTGAACTAGTCACGTTTTGTTCACGTGACAAACTCTCACGGCTGTATCGAGTGGCGGGTTTAACGACACATTTATATTTAAGCGATCAAACCCAAGAAAAATCTACTGTGGATAATATATATACACTTCACGATTCATAATGAGTTTCGGTTTGGTGAGATCGACGTATGGGTATAATGTCATCACTATTTTGTTGTTGTTGGCACGAAAAGCCCTCTACCACCAGCGGCAGAGATCATTAACATCGAGTTGGAACGCCGTGGGCGAATATGCCGATTGATTTTGGCTCATCAGCAAACAACCTGGAGGAGTCATGTCTAAAAATCCAAGCAACATTTTGGACTCTAGTAAATAAAACGACGTTTCGTTGGACTGAATACGACACCACCATCAGCTGTTTAACAAAGGTTCAGCTCTCCTTGCGTGCATGCACGTACTACATTGAACTTTTTCGCACCGTACATAGACAATCGTGCTCATCGGAGATGCAGTGTTGAGGGGGCGGCCACAACGCAGGATCCACCTCGACCCATTCCAACATCAAACACATTCACAACCAGGACTCATGTCAACTCAGAGGATTACCAACCNCACCACAGACCCCCACCACAACACAGACCCCCCCCACCACAGACCCCCACCACAACACAGACCCCACCACAACACAGACCCCACCCACAACACAGACCCCACCATAACACAGACCCCCCCACAACACAGACCACAACACAGACCCCCACCACAACAGCCAGGTTGCCGTGGGAACACTGCCGGGTTGTTAGTCTTTTTCTTTCCCTGGCCCCAACGCATCCCTACCCGGTAACGACGACCACGAAGTCCATCACGTTCCATCCGTTGCGCAGGTAAGAGCCCTTGTGCAGTAGGAAGCCCAGCGCCAGGATCTTGATGCCCGCCTCGAAGCAGAAGATGGCGATGAAGTATGGCTCTGTCTCCTCCTGCAGACGCCGTGGGAGATGGAGGGAGGGGAGGGATAGACAGAGCGAGAGAAAGTCAGTCACATCACCATCGTTGTCATCGTCATCATTGTCACTGTGCTAATTGCACCTCCGATTAGCACGGTTGGCTACGTACGGTGCGAAAGAAGTTCAACATACGTATACATACATACTGCCCACAGACTAACACTACCCATAGACTCAACACTGCCCATAGACTCAACACTGCCCATCGACTCAACACTGCCCATCGACTCAACACTGCCCATAGACTCAACACCGCCCATAGACTCAACACTGCCCATAGACTCAACACTGCACCTCCGATTAGCACGGTTGGCTACGTGTGATGCGAAAGAAGATCAACTTACACACAAACATACGGAGAGAGCGAGAGAGTGAAAGTCACATCACCATCGTTGCCATTATATTTGCCATCATCATCGTAGTCATCATCATTGCCACCCTCATCATCGTGATCCTCAAGGGTGGTAGTATCTCAGTCTAAAACTAAACTACTTTTACTTCACCAGATGTAAGGCCCCACTGAGCTACGTTGCCCTCTTTCTGAAGTGACTTGGCCAACTTTAATGGTAACATCGAGCAACTGCTGTCACAGCGCCTGGTACAAAATGCACACCAACTACCCCGCGGCCGACAGACCTTCAGGCCATGCTACCAGACCCCGTGTGCAAGATGCCGTGTCACAAGATTATGCACGACCCCTGCCAAGCCTTGCCCCCCCCCTCAGTTGCCAGAATATTGCTCCCTGGCCAGGAGCTCCCTGGCAGGAGCTCCCTGGACAGGAGCTCCCTGGAAGGATCTCTATGGACAGGATCTCGCTTCTTATTCTTCTTCTTCACTCTCCAGTCCGGATATGAAAACCGCCTCCCTGATGTCAGCAAAATCACCGATTCTGGTCTTCAGGCCTTCGAATGCCCAGCGCACGCACACACGGGGTATCTCCTAACGTCACCACACGCCTTGTAGTGTCTTTGAGCTGCAGTGAACCCAATTATTATGCTGATCAGATGTACTAATGTTGTTCACAATTGCACCCAATACAAAACAAACGGTTGTACCTGTGAGCCGTCTAGATGCAGACAGAGATGCGAGGGGAGGGATTTAGAGTGGGGGTGGCCACGCAGACACCACGTGGCGTACGGGAGGCTCGATCCGATTCAGATAGTCTCCAGATTCTGTGTTATTGATAAATAATGTACTTACGTGTTCATTAAGGCAGTGGTTCAGCATAACCTGGGGTGCACGCACTCCCTGGGGGTGCGAGATGCCCTTTCTACGGGGAGCGAGCCATGGCCAGATTTGTTTAGAAGGTAAATAATCGAAAACACCAATGAAGCACGGGCACGTTAAATTACAGCTGACTTTGTTTCATCAAACCCTGTGTATTTATTAACATTATAGTGCACGCCTGCAGTAAAGGTCAACAACTGCATTAAAGGTGTATTTTTGTTAAATTCATAATTTGTACTGAAATATTTATTAGCTAATTAGTACAATTTGTACTCGCTATTTTATTAATTTCACTCGTCATTTATTCAAAGATGCAAATCGATTATACGAGTCGGCCTGTTGCCCTGTCTGTAGCACGAAACCTCTGATGCTGCTGCTTGTGTTGCTTTAATTCAACAGCAGGAAGTTGAACCTGCTTAGGCCCCACCACTTCCTCTTTAGGCCCCACTACTTCCTGTTTAGGACCCGCCCCTTCCTGTCTAGGCCTCGCCCCTTCCTCTTTAGGCCCCACCATTTCCTGTTTAGGCCCGCCCCTTGCTCCTTAGACCCCTTCCCGATAAGGCCCACCACTTCCTAACCACTGTGCCCCCCCCCCCCCCCGTGACACGAGGCTGGGTTGGTTTGGGCAGCGGGGAGCGTTGTTTTGGCTATGGGGGTGGGCAGGTTCAGCGGCGGAGGGGGAGGTCAGTGGGGGAGGGAGTGGTGGATTCGTGGAGCACTTTGCGGCAACAGGCCGCGTCACCTCCGACAGTCACGAGAGACAAGCGGTCGCCAGCCTCTTGCCGCGCGTGTTGCATCGCTGACGATTGCGCAACAGCCAACGCTGACGATTGCGCAACAGCCGTGCTTGCACGGACGGGCGAACGGGTGGACGGACGGGCAGACAGGAGGGCAACGAACACAAAAAAGAAGCAATGAAATCTCGCGGTTTCTGGCGGTGGCTGTTAAATGGAGCGTGCCGGTGGCTGTGTGCGGATTGTTTTGTTCATTTTTTTGGGTTGCCAGCGGGCGGGGGGGGGTGGTGGCGGGATGCGGGGGGGGATCTATGAGTGACAGAACCGCGCGGAGGGGAGGCAGAGAGGGCAGCGGCGGTGAAAACGGCCTCCGCATGAATCATGCAAATTTTCAATTGCCGAGGCCGAGTCGCCGCTCACGCTCGCTCCGAGATTGCTCCGAGATCGCGGGGTCCGGAGCGGTGGAGCAAGAACGGCGCGCAACTCCGTTCCAGCGGCGACGACACGAGCGCGCGCGTGTGTGTGTCCGTGCCTGTGTGTGTGTGTGTGTGTCCGCGTGTGTGTGTGCGTGCCTGTGTGTGTGNNCGTGTGTGTGTGTGCCTGTGGGTGTGCGTGTGTGTGTTCGTGTGTGTGTGTGCGTGCCTGTGTGTAGCCAGCGGGCATTCGACACTTCACGTGGCCTCAAGGTGCACATGCCTGGCACAAGCGTCGTGGTGACGTCACCGACACTTGTGGCGAATGGCGGTTGTTGTTGTACGTGTGTGTACGTGTGTGTGTCCGCGTGTGTGTGCGTGTGTGTGTCCGCGTGTGTATTCACGTGTGTGTGTGCCTGTGTGTACGTGTGTGTACGTGTCCGCATGTGTGTGTGCCTGTGTGTACGTGTCCGCGTGTGTGTTCATGTGTGTGGCCGTGTGTGCATGTGTGTGTGCATGTGTGTGTGCATGTGTGTGTGCATGTGTGTGTTCACGTGCGTGTCCGTGTGTGTTCACGTGCATGCCACTGCGCTACGTACCCGGCGACCGAAGTTCGATTCCCGCTCACAGCCAACACCGGTGACGATTATGTGAACCGGTCCTGGGCCTCCCTCAGGTCGACTCTGCCTCAAACGAGTACCGGGCGCGATGTGTAAACGTCGCCAGACAAAGGCGGCCGGGTATGGCGCTGGCCAACCACCACCTGGCGCGCCGTGCCGGCCTTCATAGGTGCTGCTCACTCAACGCACTTGCTTCTAACAGTCGCTTACAGGCTACAACATGCGACCTTGTCGTTGCGTGCCTTGGGTCCCGTGTCCGCGCACGCACGGCGTGCGGTGTGCCGACGTGTGGGCCCACGCGAGGTCCCTTACCAGCTTCTTGGACAGCGGCGTCTTGTCCTCGTCGGGAAGATGCTGCTCCAGCGCCAGCACGATGCAGTTGGCGATAATCGTCGTCAGGATCATCCACTCGAAGGGCGTGATCCCCGGAACGACGGACGAGTCAAGGGCAGAGAATGAGAGGACGTATCCACCAACCAATCGGAGGACCCAGAGAGAACATGCAAAACTCGAAATATCCAGGTGTCAGGGTCGAGATCGAATCCGTGACATGAATACCAGGCGAGGTAGTTAACACCCCTTGTTGGTTGATGGTGTCTGGCTGACAGACAGACAGTCAGCGCTCATCCAGACAGACAATCTGAGACTTAGACAGAGACAGAAGGCAGAAGAATATTTAAATCGACAGAAATACGTTTATCTGTGGGACCCTTTCGCCAGATAAAGATTTGATTAGATTTAAAAAATAGGCTTATCCTTTCTCAGACACAGACGTGTTAAGATGTTCAAATTCAAATAGACACCTCATTCGTGCTTTGTCTCGCCGGCCAGACAAAGGCGAACAGACAAGGACAATCAAACAAATAATAGCTCGGGCTAGATAGACACACAGACAGACAGACAAACAGAGGGACAACCCCGTACACATCAGGCAGGCAGACAGACCAGCAGAGAGACAGACACAAACAGTTACTTGACAGACACACAAAGATAGACTGCCATATATTTACATAGACACTTACAGACAGACAAAGATCCCCATATAGCAAACGGACTTTTGAGGCAGGTGCTGTTCGCGAGTAGCACTTATGAAGGCCGGCACGGCTACAAAGTACTCCATTTAAGGCTGACCGACCTAGTGGGAACCCTAGGACCGGTTCAGATAATCGTCACTGCTGTGAACGGGAATCTAACTGGGTCGCCGTAGCTCAGCGCGCTAACCGCCACGCCACCGCTCCTCCGACAGGTACCAGCAGACAGACAAATACTTGCTAAGACACAGACAGACAGACAAATACTTGCTCAGACACAGACAGACAGACAAATGCGTGCTCAATGCGTGCTCAGATACAGACAGACAGACAGACAAATGCGTGCTCAGACACAGACAGACAAATACTTGCTCAGACACAGACAGACAAACAAATACTTGCTCAGACACAGACAGACAGACAAATGCTTGCTCAGCTACAGACAGAGACAGACGGCATAGACAGGATGCTGATACCCAGCAATTAAATTGGGGCACACGACGCCCTCCAGCCGCTTCCCTCGTGGGGTCAAGAGGTCGCCGATCGATCATCGTGGGGCAGGCGGGGGGGGGNTTAGAGGAGGAGCCGTACCCCTTGGCTCTGCCAGTCAGCAGGCGGTAGAGAGCAGAGTGTGGAGTCTTGCTGTTCTCTCTGTACGGGATTGAGTGTTCGCTGCCACTGTTATTGGTTCTGAGCACGCCTTTAACAACCACGTAATCACGCATATGTCTTCACTCGCACGCACAGATCTTTATAAACTGAATGTAATTCGCACCCTTGTCTCATCCGGGTAATTATCACCGTTACTTTGACACTATTAATTTTTTTGTAAGCAATCAAAAACGGATGCGTTAATGTAAATGCTCTCATCAGAGTGGAAAGGCAACTATTGGCGTTATCCTTAAAGTATTACTTTGCTGATGACACACTGAATGTCGAATACAGTGTTTGCATTTACACACTTGGGTAGTTCACCAGCATTGATTCCTGCCAAGCCTGACTCTGCTGATGAGACACTGATAGTCGAAACCAGCCCTGGCCTCTACACATTTGGGCAGTTCACCTGCATTGATTCAAGCCAGTCTTGGCCTTTATAGGGACTCCTCTAGTTATGAATATTTGACTTTAAATGTCGATAGCACGAGTAAGGATATGGCCACTCGGTGATGCGCTTGGCGAGTTTCCTGAACGGGTTGTCTTCTCCCAGAATGAAGAGCGATCGGTTGGGATCGAGGCACCCTCTCCTAGCTGGCATCGGATTGTAGAGGGCCATCGAGCGGGCCCTCTGGGCCATTGTCTGCTTGTAGGCCCTCTGCCCAGGCCCACCCGGCCCTCCCGCTCCCCCTCCACCACCTCCGCCACCTCCTCCTCGGTTGCCAGCGCCACCGCCGCCGGCGCCACCGCCTATCCCGCCCATCCCACCACCGCCAGCAGCAGCCGGACCCGACCCCACCATTGTTTGCTGCTGCTGGATGCCGGCCCCGCCGCGGTTGGCCAAGTCGGAGGAGAGTGGCGATGCCTCGTCACCTAGCCGGGACATCCTGCGTGGCACAGACAGAGAAGGCGATCGTGGTGGTGATGGTGATGGGTGGAGCACCGGCCAGTCATCTCAGTCAGTCAACCCATGGCACCACCTTGGTCTGCCCAGTGACCTGCTGCCAGCGGACGTTCGACACTTCACGTGGCCTTAAAGTGCACCTAGCCTGGCACAAGCGCCGTGGTGACGTCACCGCCACTCGGTGGCGAAAGGCGGTTGTTGTTGATAGTGATAATAGTGGTGATGGTGAGTGGGTGGATGCGTGTTCGTCACGTGACAAATTAAAACCGATGCGTCCAATTCTCACAAAGTGGAATGCAGTTAAGGTTTAAGCGAAATATGATTTAATATTACGGGCATTTTTACTTGTATCATTCATTCATTCACAAACGTTCTCAGCCGCGAGTTCATATCCTCGCATCTGTTCATTCATCCGGGTAGTTTCATGAAAAACTGTCACTGGAGAAGCCACGGTGAATGGATTTGTGTTATCCATGTTCCGGGGCTGGCATTTACCCCCCTCCCTCGGCCCCCCACAACCTCACTACCCCCCCCCCCCCACTAAACTATAAGGAGCAGAACGCAGATGAGTGATAACAATGTCAGGGAAAGAGCGCCGGAGAGGGGGGGGCTCACTGTGAAGAGAGGCGGACGGGGGAGAGATGAGAGAGGGATGGAGGGAGAGGGGAGAGGGATGGATCGATGTGAGGGGACAGCATGAGAGTGTGGAGAGAGAGAGGGGGGGGAGAGGGGGTAGAGCGAGGGGAGATAGAGATGGAGAGAGGAGGGAGAGAGAGGGCCCGAGGGGGAGAGTGAGGCGAGGGAAGAGAGATGGAGCGAGGCTACAGAGAGAACAGGAGGAAGATGCAGAAAGGAGAGAGATGGGGGAGATGGTCGGGAGAGATTCTGTGGAGAGTGGGAAGGGGGAGAGAGACTTGAGAAAGGAAAGCGAGGAGAGGGNATGGAGGGGAGGGAGAGACAGTGGAACGTGGATGAGGTTGATGAAGGCCACGGAGAATGGAAGAATTATCATAATTATCATAATATTACAAATATTACATACAAAACATAGGGGAACATAGACATGGAGTCGGGAGAGAGGGGGTAGAGAGTGGAGGCGTTAGAGAGAGGGGGAAGGGGTAAGGAGAGCAGAGCGTGACATCTATTGTGAAATCTTTCATTTTAAAAGGGGGGGGGNTTACATAAAGCAAAGCATAAAAAACACAAAAAAAACTAAACGATGAACGAAGCCAAGTGCCGACTACACCGAGCGTCTTCTTGTTTCCTCTGGTCGTAAACAGAGAGAGAGAGGGCACAGAGAAGGCACCCTCCGTGCTGATGAGGCGATGGCAGAATTCACCGCGATGTGAGACGAGGTGGAGGGGGTGTCAAGAGAGAGAGTCAACACTGTAAAGCGACAGAGCAGAGAGAGAGACACGGGGAAGAAGGGAGAGAGATGAAGGGAGAGGGTCGGAATCAGGGATGGAGAGAAGACCGGCAGAGTCGGAGAGAGAGAAGGGGGAGAGGCTGGGGATAGAGATGGCCAGAAGGTGGAGGAAGGGGAATGGGAGAGACAAGAGAGGGATGAGGGGAGGATGTGTGGACGCGTAAGAAGGAATCAGATGATAGTGAGGGGGGGGTACAGGGAGAGAGAGAGAGGAGGGAAGAGAGAGGGGGCAGAGAGGGGGGACGAGGTGTGAACGTGCGAGTTCCCGTGGGGGTAACAAAGACGGCTCCTCTCCTCGCTTCACTGACACCGCCGCTTCTGCTGCTGCAGCTTCATCATCATCAGCACATTCACCATGGTCATCATCATCATCAGCACATTCATCATCATCATCATCAGCACATTCACCATGATCATCATCATCATCATCAGCACATTCATCATCATCATCATCAGCAGCACATTCACCATGGCCATCATCATCATCATCATCAGCACATTCACCATGGTCATCATCATCATCACATTCACCATGGTCATCATCATCATCATCAGCACATTCACCATGATCATCATCATCATCATCAGCACATTCACCATGATAATCATCATCATCAGCACATTCACCATCATCATCATCAGCACATTCACCATGATTCATCATCATCAGCACATTCACCATGGTCATCATCATCATCAGCACATTCACCATGGTCATCATCATCATCGTCATCAGCACATTCACCATGGTCATCATCATCATCGTCATCAGCACATTCACCATGGTCATCATCATCATCATCACATTCACCATGATCATCATCATCATCATCAGCACATTCATCATCATCATCAGCACATTCACCATGATTCATCATCATCAGCACATTCACCATCATCATCATCATCGGCACATTCACCATCATCATCATCATCACATTCACCATGCCCATCATCATCATTGTCATCAGCACATTCACCATGGCCATCATCATCATCAGCACATTCACCATGATCATCATCATCATCAGCACATTCATCATCATCGTCATCAGCACATTCACCATGGTCATCATCATCATCATCAGCACATTCACCATGGTCATCATCATTATCGTCATCAGCACATTCACCATGGTCATCATCATCATCAGCACATTCACCATGGCCATCATCATCATTGTCATCAGCACATTCACCATGGTCATCATCATCATCGTCATCAGCACATTCACCATGGTCATCATCATCATCAGCACATTCACCATGGCCATCATCATCATTGTCATCAGCACATTCACCATGGTCATCATCATCATCATCACATTCACCATGGTCATCATCATCATCGTCATCAGCACATTCACCATGGTCATCATCATCATCATCAGCACATTCACCATCATCATCATCAGCACATTCACCATGATCATCATCATCATCAGCACATTCACCATGGTTATCTCATCATCGTCATCAGCACATTCACCATGGTCATCATCATCATTGTCATCAGCACATTCACCATGGTCATCATCGGCACATTCACCATGGTTATCATCATCTTCATCAGCACATTCACCATGGTTATCATCATCGTCATCAGCACATTCACCATGGTCATCATCACCATCATCAGCACATTCACCATGGTTATCATGGTCATCATCGTCATCAGCACATTCACCATGGTCATCATCATCATCATCAGCACATTCACCATCATCATCGTCATCAGCACATTCACCATGGTCATCATGGTCATCATCGTCATCAGCACATTCACCATGGTCATCATCATCATCGTCATCAGCACATTCACCATGGTCATCATCATCGTCATCAGCACATTCACCATGGTCATCATGGTCATCATCGTCATCAGCACATTCACCATGGTCATCATCATCATCGTCATCAGCACATTCACCATGGTCATCATCATCGTCATCAGCACATTCACCATGGTCATCATGGTCATCATCGTCATCAGCACATTCACCATGGTCATCATCATCATCATCAGCATATTCGGCATGGTCATCATCATTATCAGCACACATATCATCGCTATCGTTATCATCATCATCAGCAGCAGTGATACCGTTTATAACCATCATCACCATCTCTAAACTGTTTCTGTTATTTGACCAGCTAAGGCCCCACTGGGCTAAACAGCTCAGTTGGGGCCTGACCTGTGGGTTATCACGTAAAGCAGCCAAACACTCTGGGAACACCCAGAGGACTCGGAGAAGAATCCAAACGACCACGCCCAGCCGCCTTTGTCTCCCCAGTGCTGATGTGTTACGACTCGGCACAACGAATGTCGAATCCAGTCCTCTGGCCTAGACACATCTGGCCAGTTCACCGGCGTCGACTCAAGCCAGGCCTGGCTCTGCTGACGAGGCAATGAATGTCGAAACAAGCTACTCATTTAAGGTCGAGTCTACCTAGGGAGGGCCCCCGAACCGGTTCGGGGTAACCGTCGCTCGGTGTTGGTCGTGAATCTCCCCGGGTTGGTAGCGCAGCGCTTGCTAAACCGACGACCCCAGCTCGACTCGGCCGGTGCGTCAACCTCAGCAATAAAGAGACAAAGGCGGCCGGGAGAGACAAAGGCGGCCGGGCGCGCCGTTCTCCACACCGCCGCCTCGCGTGCCGTGCCGGCCTTCACCGGCGCTGCTCACTGACGGCGCTAGCCCGAGGGATGCGTCAGGGCTGCTGCTGCTGCAGCTGCTGCAGCTGCTGCTGCTGCTGCAGCTGCTGCTGCTGCTGCACGGGGCTGTGCTGCTGCGCGCTCGGCGTCTGCGCCGGGAGCGGTGGCGGCGCAGTCGCTGGGCGCACGGAGCCGCCGCCGGGAGACGACCGAGTTGGACTCCCGGCCACGGCGAACCACCGTGGCCGGAGCGAAGAGAAAATCGAACCGGTCTCCTTGGGCCCCCACCCTCCCTTCGCCGACCCCCCACGTTGAGCGGCGTGGTGAAGTATGGCCAAGCTACTGTGACGGCTGACTCCCCAAATTGTCTTGGAGGAGATGGGAGCTACCCACGCTTCGCCCCACCGATCGGAGTCGACGAATCCGCTGTGAAGCGGTCGACAGTGAGAGGCGAATTCATGCGAAAAGCACGAATTTACGCGGGGGAACAAAGACAAAGATACCCCGTGTAGCCTTAACACGCTCTTGGGGCAAGTGCTGTTAGCGAGCGCCTATGAAGGTCGGAACGACACGCGAGGGGACGATGTGGACAACAGCGCGCCGGCCGCCTTTGTCTCTCCATTGCTGATGTTTACACAGAGCACCAGGTCATCACATTTAAGGCTGAGTCGCTCAAGGGGAAGGCCCAGAACCCAATGTTCGCAGGGCAGCGCGTTAATCGCTGCGCCACCGCTCCCCATACAGAACTGAACACACGCGCGTGAACACGTACACGCGTGCGTATGTATACACACACACACGTGTACACAGACATGTCTACAAAGATCCCCCGTATAGCCTTAACAGAGTGTAGGGGCAAGTGCTGTTAGCGAGCACCTATCCACACACATGTACACACACACACACGTGCACACACACACGTGACACACACGGTATACACATGCACACACACACACACCACACANCACACACACACACACACACGCACACACACGTGTACACACACAAACCTCTGCCTGCCGCCTTGAATATCCGGAAGCGAGCCCAGTCCGCTACCTTCTCTTTACCCACGTCCGGAGCAGAGCAGCCATCGTGCTGATGATGATGCTGCTGCTGATGCTGCTGCTGCTGATGATGATGCTGCTGCTGCTGCTGCTGCTGATGATGATGATGCTGCTGCTGATGATGCTGCTGATGATGATGATGATNCTGCTGCTAATGATGATGATGCTGCTGCTGATGCTGATGATGATGATGATGCTGCTGATGATGCTGATGATGCTGCTGCTGAAGATAATGAGCTAATGCCCGCTGAGTCTCAGCTGACCACAGTCAAATAATAAAATTATATTTCACACTGACGACGCTGCTGATGATGACGCTGGTGGTCCACTGTGCTGCTGCTAGTGGAGATGCTGCTCTTGTTACTGCTGCTGATGATGAATGCTGTCGCTCCTGCTGCTGATGCTGGTGGAGATGTCGCTGCTGGTGACACTGCTGCTGATGATGACGCTCTTGCTGCTGCTGGCGGAGACGTGACTACTGCTGATGATGATGTCGTTGCTGCTGATGGTTACACACCGTCGCTCATTACGTTCCACCCGCGTCCCTCACGCCTGGTCGAAATTGTACCTTCTACCCGTGCACACGCAGGCGTGTACACACACACGTGTACACACACACACACACGTGTACACACACACACACGTGTACATACACACGTGTATGTACACACACGTGTAGGTACGCGGTCAGCTGCAGCAGCTATCGGCAATGCGGGACTGAGAGAGAGGGAGAGAGGGGGGGGTAGAGGGAGAGGGGGAGAGGGGGAGAGAGACAAAGGAGGGGGGGTGATGGAGGAGGTGGGGTTGGAGGAAGACTAAATAAATAAATAAATGCGTCTCATTCAAGAGGCAGAGGGAGAGCGACTGGAGAGAGAAGGGGAGATGGATGGGAGAGCTGAGGGATATGTAGGACAGTGGGTGTCACCCACATTTCATCCCTCCATCTCCCCCGTATCCCCTTCTCCACCCCGTGTCCCTCTCCCCCCGTGTCCCCTCCCCCCCCCCCCCCCCCCCCCGTGTCCCCCCCTCTCTCCCCCCGTGTCCCCTCTCCCTGTGTCCCCTCTCTCCCCCCCCGTGTCCCCTCTCCCCCCCCCCCCGTGTCCCCCTCTTTCTCCCCCGTGTCCCCCTCCCCCGCGTCCCCCTCCTCTCCTCCCGTGTCCCCTCCCCCGCGTCCCCCTCCCCCNGTGTCCCCCTCCCCCGTGACCCCCTCCCCCGTGTCCCCCTCCCCCCGTGTCCCCTCCCCCGTGTCCCTCTCGAGCTCTTCTTTCTCAGCCCCACACTGACATGAAGAAGAGAGCACGCGGTGGTGGTCTTCATAGGAGTCTTATATTCGTGTTTGAGAGAGAGGCACTGAAGAGAGATGCAAGGGGAGGGAGTGAGCTGTGTATTAAATAGATATTTATGCATTTGTGCATGTAGACTCGTGTGTACGTTATGCACATACATGATACAATATCAATGCATGTGTGCGCACCTACACATGCTGATATTTTGTATAGACAACACGAACACACACAGGCCTGTGTGTGTGCGTGTTGTGTTCACGTGCACGAACATCAAGATCCCCCGTTTAGCGAGCTAACAGCTCGGCACACCACACCAGGATACTCATTTTAAAGTCTGAGTCGACCTAGATGAGGCCCAGGGACCGATTCAGATAATCGTCACTGGTGTTGGTGGCCGCGAGCGGGAATCGAACTCGGGTCGCCGGGGTCGTTGCGCACACACACATACGCACACGCGCACACACGCGCGCGCGCACACACGCGCGCACATACGCGCACACACACGCGCACACACGCGCACACACACACGCGCGCACACGCACACACACACGCACTCACATGCACACACGCGCACACACACGCGCACGCGCACAGACACGCGCACACACACGCGTACCACACAATGTCCGCTCGACGGAGAGATGATGACACAGCTCTATACGCACACACACACACACAGCTGCACGCACACACGCACATCAACCGTATTAACCCAGTCGGGAGGATGCATCTCATAATAGACGCGCATCTCAACTCTACACACAGACATCACAGATCAAGAACATATAACATGTGAAATAATACCGAATAATAATTAATAATTGAGTACATTGGTATTGGAAGGCACTGCTGTGTTGCACAGACAAAGCCTGCGACTCATCACAATATCTGACGCTGACGCTGCTGCTGTGGTCTAGACTAGGGGTACCCCAGGGGCAGCTGCCCCTGTGTGACTCGGGTGTTGCCGCTGTTACATCATACCGAGTGAGTGACTTGCTGTGGGTACCATTCTTTGTAAACAATGAATGGCGAGGCTGTTGGGATCTTTAGCGTCCACTGTGACTGAAGTAGCCGGTTAATCGCCTTAGCAGAGTGTTGGGGCAAGCGCTGTTAGCGAGCATCACCTAAGAAGGCCGGAACGGCACACGAGGGGGTGGGTGGCCAACACTACCCCGGGCGCCTTTGTCTCCCAAGTGGCGATGTTTACACACCGCGCCAGCTACTCGTTTGAGGCCGAGTCGAATGTCAGCCGTGAGCGGGAACCGAACTCGGGTAGCCGTGGTCGTGGCGCAGTGCGCGAACCGCGACACGACCGCTCCCCACACACACAAACACACGCGATATGCACACACGCACACACCACATGCACACATATACACCACATGCATGCACACACGTACACCACATGCACACACACCACATGCACACACGCACACACCACATGCACACACACACCACACCACATGCATACACACCACACCACATGCACACACACGCACACACCACATGCACACACGCACACACCACATGCACACACACACCACACCACATGCACACACCACATGCACACACTGCACACACACACGTACACCACACACACACCACATGCACACACACACCACATGCATACACACCACATGCACACACACGTACACCACATGCACACACACGTACCCCACATGCACATACACCAATTACAAGTAGACACCAGCATCCATAAATCACACGTACAGACACACACACACACCATGATGTGTAACATCACACACACACACCACACACACGCACACAGCCATAACACACACGCACACACAACACACGGACGACACGAGCATAAATCACGCATCCCAGGCACACAAATACAAAGCTCCCCGGATAGCCTTTCCCGATTTGGTGGCAAGTGCTGTTAGCGAGCAGTACCGATTGAAAGCCAGCACGGCGCACGAATGGGTGGGTGGTCAGAACCACGCCTGGCCGCCTTTGTCTCCCCAAAACAAACACACACAACGCACACACACACACAGTATTGCCAAACACATACCGTAACACACACATCCACACCAATGACCCACAAGCGAATTACAAACACGCGCACACAAACAAAGATAGACAAATTTCCCCGTATAGTCTTCACAGATTGTTGGGGCAAGTGCTGTTTGCGAGCACATAAGGACGGCACGGCACACGGGGGGGGGGGGGGTGGTCAGCACCACGCCTGCCCGCCTTTGTCTCCCTTGTGGCGATGTTTACACACTGGACCGGTTCAGATAATCGTCACCGCTGTTGGCCGGGAGCGAGAATTGAACCCGGGTCCGCCCGGTTCGTAGCGCAGCGTAGCGCTAAACGCCACACGACCGCCAGCACCACACACGCACATGCACACATACACACGCACGCACACAGACACACACAGACACACGCACTCTTCACAGACGACTGTTACTGGGGTCGTTAAGATAACAACAGAGCACACACACGCACCCACACGCACCCACACGCACGCACACGCACGCACACACACGCACACACACGCACACACACGCACACACACGCAAAGATAAAGATCCCCTATAGTCTTAACAGACTGTAGGGGCAAGTGCTGTTAGCGAGCACCTATGAAGGCCGGAACGGCACACGAGGGGTGGGTGGCAAGCACCACGCCCGACCGCCTTTGTCTCCCCAGTGGCGATGTCTAAACACCGCACCAGGTACTTATTTGGTGTTGGCCGTGAGCGTGAATCGAACCGGGTCGCCGGGTTTATAGCGCAGCACGCTAACCGCAACACTACCACACGCACGCATACACACACGCACGCACACGCGTTCAAACATTCACACGCACACACGAATTCTACACACACCAATATATGCATACATATGCATATATACGGTATATATACACATAAACAAAAGACAAAGATCCCCTGTATAGCCTTCGCAAACTGTAGGGGCAAGTGCTGTTAGCGAGCAGTAGCTATGAATGGCGGCAACGGCACACGAGGGGTTGGGTGGCCAGAACCACGCCCGGCCGCCTTTGTCTCCCAAGTACTGATGTTTGCACACCACGCTCGGTTTAAATTTGTTTAGGCTGAGTCGACTTCATGTGAGGCCCAGGATCGTTTTAAATATTCACCACTGTTGTTGTTTTGGTCGTGGGTGGGAAATTAACTTTGGTCGCCGGGTTGAATTTCAGCGCGCTCGCTATAACCACGGGGAAATTCCACATTCCCACGGCAGAAACACGACTAGAGGAAACCCACGTTCAGACTACTATTGCAACTAATTTAGGCCTCGTTTTTTGGATACGTTTTCAAAAAAGTGTGACGCTGAAGTCGATAGAAAGCGGGAAGGGAGGCAATTCATCATCATTCTGATTTTCGGAATTTTTAGAACAATTTGGGACTTGTTATCAGGATTGTTAGGACAATTTAGGATCTGTTATTGGGATTTTTAGGACATATCGGATCTGTTATCGGGATTTTTAGGACAATTTGCGATCTGTTCTCGGAATTTTTCGGACAATGTTAGATCTGTTTTTGGAATTTTTAGGACAATTTCGAATCTGTTTTAGGATTTTTAGGACGATTTCGAATCAGTTTTTTGGATGGTTAGGATCATTTTAGATTTGTATTGAGGATTTTTTTGAACTTCAAATCTGTTCTTTGGATTTTTAGGACAATTTCAGATCTATCATCTGTATTTTTAGGACAATTTTGGATCTGTTTTGGTAATTTTCGGACAATTTCTCACTTGTTTTTGGGAATTTTAAGGACAATTTCAGATCTCTTTTGGAAAATTTTCGGACAATTTCTCACTTGTTTTGGGGAATTTTAAGGGCAATTTCAGATCTTTTTTGGTAATTTTTCGGAAATTTCTCACTTGTTTTGGGGAATTTATTTTAAGGACAATTTCGGATCTATTATTGGGATTTTTAGGAGAATTTCGGATCTATTATTGGGATTGTTAGGACAATTTCGGATCTGTTTTGGGGATTTTTATGCCAATTTTTGATCTGTTTGAGGATTTTTTGGACAATTTCAGGTCTGTTTTAGGATTTTTTTGGATTATTAATGTCACCACTTTCTTGCGCCCACAAAAGTGACGTCGACCCGACGCCACGTGGAACAATGCAGTTGACGTCATAAATCCGGATGAATTCGGTGTTTAATTTCTCTCACCTTATGAAAAAAAACGATTGACATTGACATGACTCTGCTTCTTTGTATAAACACTGTGCGCATCCTTGCTATATATAAATATATTTATCTGAGAAGATATCTTGGCTGCATTTTATTCATTGTTTTTTTTCTTTTGTTTTCATCATCAGGCCCTAGGCACAGTGCCTACTGTGGTCTATTGGATAATAAGACCCTGTGGTGGATGGGTGCATGAGTGGGTGGGTGAGTGGGTGGGTGAGTGGGTGGGTGAGTTGGGTGAGTGGGTGGGTGAGTGGGTGGGTGGGTGGGTGAGTGGTGGGTGAGTGGGTGGGTGAGTGAGTGAGTGGGTGGCTGGTGAGTGTGGGTGGCTGGGTGAGTGAGTGAGTGAGTGGTGAGTGGTGAGTGAGTGGTGAGTGAGTGGGTGGCTGAGTGAGTGAGTGGGTGGCTGAGTGAGTGGGTGAGTGGGTGGCTGGGTGAGTGGGTGAGTGAGTGGGTGGCTGTGTGAGTGAGTGGGTGAGTGAGTGGGTGGCTGGGTGAGTGGGTGAGTGAGTGGGTGGCTGGGTGAGTGGGTGGGCGAGTAAGCCCTAGGCACACTGCCTATTGTGGCTTATTGGATAATACTGCGCTGGCACGACCTCCACATTGGGCATCTTTGAGCTCCTGCACATCTTCGCTGATGCCCTTGAGGAGTTCGATGCCAATGTGGAATAGCAGAGGTCGTGCACGAAGTGTTCACGTCCGTGGAACCATGTCGCCCTCTACTGGTGAGGTGAGTGTAGTGTGTGTGGTGGGGAGCGGGAGCGCAGCCGTTCGCGCGCTGGGCTACGAACCTGGCGACCCGATTTCAATTCCCGCTCGCGGCCAACACCAATGGCGATTATCTTAACCGGTCCTGGGCCTCAAATGAGTACCTGGTGAGGTGTATAACATCGCCACTAGGGAGACAAAGGCGGCCAGGCGTGGTGTTGGCCACCCTCCCCCTTGTGTGCCGTACCAGCCTTCATAGGTGCTCGCTAACAGCACTTGCCCCCAAACCATGTTAAGGCTACACGGGTAATCTTTGTCTCTGTGCGTGTGTATATTTTGTTTACACCTCCGTGTACGGTGGTCACGAAACATAATTTTAAACACATTCATCAATAACACCGTGGCCGGTGTCCGACGTTTTGGACAATGCACCTTCTGCACAGCACTATGGCCTCTCTCTGCGTGACACAAGTCGCAGTCACGCGCCATCGTGACGAGTCACTCGTCATCGTGACGAGTTATTCGTCATCGTGACGAGTCACTCGTCATCGTGACGAGTTATATGGATGGTCACTACAGGCACGCCGAATGGTTACGTCAGTTGCAGTCGTCACAAGCGACGTTAATAGCCACGCCCACTCGTCACGAGTCATGGTCACCAGCCATGGGGTTGCCAACCCTCCTGGATTGTCCGGAACTCTCTGCAGGGATTGGTATCGATCTCCCAGTGAATATTGAAATAAATCCTGCACATTTGAATAATTTGGTAATTTAAATAAAAACAACTAATTCATACAAAAATTTTTATCCCGGAAAAGTCTCAAGGTTGGCAACCCCACATGGACACTTTCCATAGACACACACACACGTGTGTCGCCACTAGGGAGACAAAGACGTGTCTGTGTGTGTGACTATGTGTGTGTGTGTGGTGCAGCGGCCACTCACTCCCACTCCTTGCGGCGCGCCTTGGGGGTGCTGCGCGCTTTGTGCGCCTCGTGCGCCCGGATGATGTCGTGCGGGTCCAGCACCGCGCAGCGCCGTCGGGGGCCGTGGGCGCTGTGCCCAGGCCCCGCCCGCCCCCCCTGCTCCTCCCCTCGGCCGGTGGGGGGGGCTCTCCTCCCCGCCCGCAACCTCCCCGAGCCCGAGCCGGAGCCGGATCCCGCCGAGCCGTTCCCGAATCCGCGCGACGAATGGCGCCGTCGCCGGCGCCGGCCGCCGAGCCGTGGCTGGGCACGAGGAAGTGACCCGCGACGAAGCCGCCGCCGCCGTGCTGAGCCGGCGGGAGGCCCGCCGCTCCGCCCATCCCCTGGCAGGGCCCCAGTCCGTGCCACGGCCGCCGACTCGGAGCCTCGGGTTCGCATTCCCACACGGTCACCTCGACACACGCCACGGCGGTTCCGTTGCCCGGCGTCGTCATGGTCCTCCTCGTCCTCGTGGTGGTGATGGTGGTGGTGATGGTGGTGGTGATTGTGTATGTAGGGTAGGTGTGTGCATGTGTCTGATGCGTGTGCGTGTGAGACTGCGTGTGTCTCTTTGCACGCGTGTGCGAGGAGCGGCAGTGTAGTGGTTATCGCGCTGCGCTGCGAACCCGGCTGCCAGAGTTCGATTCTCGCCCACCCGTCACGATTATCTAAACCGGTGCTCGGCCTCTCCTAGGGAGACAAAGACGGCCGGGCGTGGTGCTGGTCACCCCTTGTGCCCCGTGCCGGCCTTCATAGGTGATATTCGCTAACGGCCATTGCCCCAACAAGCTGTTAAGGCTACCTGGGGGATCTTTGTCTTCTGTGTAACAGTGGGAGAGTGGTGGTGCAGTGGTTAGCGCCCTCCACTTTCAACCTGGGCTACCTGAAGCTAGCACCAGTGGCCAGCGCGGTGAAGTATGGTCAACAACCCCCTTGATAGACAAACAAGGAGTGGGGAGGCCCTCATCGAGCAGTGGATTGGCAAAGGGTCTGTAAATATATAACTATGTGCATGACTTGATGATTTTTCTGTTAGAACGATAACCTCATGGGTTTGCTACTGACTTCCCCCGTTAATCGACAGGTGGCAATACTGCACCACCACCACTACTAAAACCACAACCACAGTGGTTGATGTATCTTAAACTTCTTTCGCACCGTACGTAGCCAACCGTGCTAATCAGAGGTGCAGGGGAAGGACAACAAACTGATGCTAGCCCACTATGGGCCTTCGTCAGAAATTATTATTCTTGTTTAGCAGTTAGAGGGGAGTGCGCGAAAGGACTGCCCCCCTCAATATTCTAAAATCCTAGTGAGGAGTTGTGCAGCACCAGAGATGTGAACAAGAGAGAGAGAGATGTAGACAAAGATAGCGAGCAAGAGAGAGAGAGGGGAGGAGATCATTTTATGATAATGATTTAGTTTATGATATTTATGATGTGAATTCGAGTTGGGTTTTTTTATGTATTCAGCCCTAATTTCCCCCCTAAGCATTTGCTTCGTTTGATGTTTACCTGGCAACCACCACCACCACCGCCACCACCAACACCAGCAGCAGCAGCAGCAGCAGAAATCAGCCTTCGTCTACCGCCTCCCTCTCCAGTCCTGCGTCTGGGAGAGATCAAGTTGACAGTCCGCAAGATACAAGCTCCCAAGTTCGATCCCGGGTAGGTGGTCTCAGCCGACATCCGCCCTTCACGTTCATGCCACCACCACGCCGCCAGTGGTCAGTCGAAGCATCGGCCCGGACCCTGCGAACGTTGCTGACGCTGATGCGAGCGAATGGCGAGCGAACGTCCAGAAGATTATAAATCCAGCATGTCTCGTTGTCGGTGGTGGTTGTGGTGGTGGCGGTGGATCTGTAGCGAGCCCTCCACTCTTCACCTGCCTGCTTCAGAGTGCACCTAGCCTGGCACAAGCGGCTGTTGTTGTTGGTGACCGGGGTGCTCTTGGTGGTCGTGTTGCGGAGAGGGAACGGTCGAGCAGTCGTCAGCGCACTGCGCTACAAACCCGGTGACCCGAGTTAGATTTCCGCTCACGAACAAATAACGAGTGGCGAATATTTGAATCGATCCTCGGCCCTCCCCTAGGTCGACTCAGCCTTTAAGATCAGTACCTGATCCAGTTGTACATAAACATCATCGACGGGGAAACAAAGGGGCCGGGCGTGGTGTGATGCTGGCCGCCCGTCGTCCCTCGTGTGCCCTCCTGGCCTAAAGAGGCAGGTGCTTGCGAACAGCACTTGCCCCAATAGTCCTTTCGAGGCTATACGGGGATCTTTGACTTGTTGTTGTTGTTGTTGTGACAGCACTGTAAGTAGGGCGGCTTTGTCTATGTATATTCTCGAGTTTGTCTGCTTTTGTGTCCTTGTGCTTCTGAACGCGTGCGTCTTCAATTCCGGAGCTCATCAGGGTTGGGGGTTATTTATTTCTGTTGCTAAATTGTCGTTGACAATGCTGCTGCTGCTGTGGTGGTTGTTGTGCTGCCGCTGCTGTGGTGGTTGAGATAACGCAGCGAGTAGGACACGCACAGCAGATTCTTCCCCTCGCGGTGACCATTCAGTCTTGCGCGCACGTGCTCCCCGATTGTGACGCAATCCGTGCGTCACGTGGGCTAGGTGGGGTGGTGGGGAGAGTCGATTGCCTCTTGCGCGGATAATCAACCGTGGCTGGACTCGTGATGAGGAAGTGGGTCCCGTGATGATGTTCGCAATTTGTAACGAAGCTGCAACGAGAGAAGAAGAGAAGACACGGCGATGAGACTTCGTCCATCAGCCACAAAGACAAAGATGCCCTCCCCCACACCCCCTCCGTATAGCTTCTAACAGACTGTTCGGGTAAGTGCTGTTAGCGAGTAGCAGCAGCACCACCTATTAAACCGCCACCATCATCATCAGCGCCACCACCACAACCACCGCCCTATCAACCTCAACAGTGATCACAACCTCAATCATTCGCGTCACCAGATAGACGAGTGCGTGTTTATTAAACACACAATGGTGACTTGTGCGTATTATGTTCAACACCCTCCCATAGACCTGCTTCGGCGCTGGGTGTCTCATCAACACTGACAAGCTTGCTCAGTCGACCAATGCTGGCCAACCACCAGCAGATTGTCATTATCGTCATCGTCATCATCATCGTCATTGTATCATCATCGTCATCGTAATCATCATCGTCATCATCATCGTCATCATAATCATCATCGTCATCGTCAGATGATAAGTATCGCGCCGAAATGCCAATCATCAATGTGTTGAAATAATGATGACAATAATTATCCATCATCATAATCGCCCTTGTCATGTAACCGTCAAAATCAACACAATTGGGTGGCAGCGCATTGGTGACGCGAGTGCATCACCGCAGAACCCCGTGGGTTTGATTCCAGACACGGGGCGCCAGCTGTGCGCGTGGAGTTCTCTCTCCCCGGTCCTCCGGGGGTCTCCAGATTTCCTCCCAAAACCTCTCACGGCGCGTAGATGTTAACTCCCTCGCCTGGTACGCAGGAGGTCGTGGGTTCCATCCCGACCCTGACGCCCGCTGTACATTTGGAGTTTGCGTGTCTCAATCTCTCTCCCGTGTCCTCCGGGTGTACCCTCCACATTGAGAATCAACGTCACGCGTTTAGAGTCTTTGGCTGCCGCACATTTCCACAAGATGATGAGAAGCCACTTCGTTGAGCTATCATTTGTGACCATGTCGCTTTTGGAAAAAAATGGAGCTATAGAGCTCAGTGGGCCTGACCTGGTCAATTAAAATCGTTCCGTTTAGTTTACAAGGTCACCGGTATTGAACCAAAACATCTCAACAAGCAAAATCATTCAATTGCGATCACACAGCAGCAGCAACATCGCCCCCCCCCACCAGTGCGAAAAGTTGGCAGGACCCTCCTGAAAATTAGTCCTGAGACTCAGTGAGGCTTGGTGAACGAGCAGAATAATCATCATCCTCAGTAACAGCAGCAACAGTCAAGTTATCAGCAGTGGCAGCTACAATACAATCATCATCATGATCATCATCAGCAGTAGCAATAGACGCATCATCAGCAACAATAGAATCAGCGGTAATACAACACCATCGTGTCATCAGCAGTGGCGACTGAGTAAAATGATCAGCCAACATCGTCAACAGCAGCAGCATGCACAGTCGTCGTCATCGTCGTCATCAGGAGCAGCAACAGGATGACGATCAACAGCTGTGGCATCCACGGCATATCCATCGTTATCAACACCACAGAGACGCCCGGTCATGAGTTGGCCGGCGTGATCAGCGAGTGTGAAGTGAATTTGGGTCTTGTCTCTTCACAAACAAAATCGGGGGTGGGAGGGGAGGGGGAATGTAATTACCAATTAACTTGGGTACCGCCAAAATTCCCTCTGATCCAGACCTCGCCACGGTCGCGCTCAATTTAGTTCTAAAATTGTCCGGCTAAATGAGCGGCGTGGCACGTTCCTGTGGCGAGGGTGGAGGTGGTGGTGGTGGCACCGCGAGCTGCCCACAACACCTCGGGGTCGGCACCCCCCCTCCAGAGGGTCGCTGCTTCGGTTCAATCCTCCGGGGGCGCAGCGGTGGAACCGACGATGATCGGGTCGGTCATCACGTGTGCGTGGGGATAAGTTAAACTAAACTATAAACTTGATTTGAAGCCTCCTGCATACCAGGCGAGGTAGTTAACATCTCCTAGCCACCGCGACATCCATTAGGTAGATCAAATGCCACTCTCCGGAGCTCCACTTTACCGTGGAGGCCTCCACCCTTCCTCCAGCAGTGACGTGAGCGAGCAGTTGCAGGGGCCGCGCCGTTACCCATCGCGTGTGTGTGCCACCTACAGGCGAATGATCCTAATTCTCCCCGAGGGGAGGGGGGGGGGNTGCGGCCTGTCCGACGTTTCGCTCCACGTGGCCCGGGAGCTTTTGTTCATTATTTCAACTGCTGCGGACGGGAGATCGAGTCCAAATGGCGACTTCTGGCGGTGGCGGCAGCGCGGCGGCGCTTTCCGTCCATAAACACCGTGGCACCAACCCGTGGTGTATACCCAGGACAGGCCGTGGTATGGAGAGGAGAATCCAACGCCGCCTTCTAAGGACTCTGGGACAAGGCTTTGTTCCTGAAGGGGTGATCGCGATCTTGCCGCTGTGCAGCTACCAGAATTGTGGAACAACGCTTTGACTTTCGTAATGAGAGCACACGGCAGATCTGAAACACGGCAGGACTAATACTTCCGCCGTGGCTGACCATTGCTATAACGCTGTGGGCTCTCATGATATTGTTTTTTCCGAGACCAAGGTGCTCTGCAAATCTTTGGGCTACTATCAAAGGTTTGTTCATGAAGCCATCTAGATATATAAACATAGACATAACTTCAACCGAGAAGATGAATAAAATTAAGCAATCATTGGAAGGATGTTATTAACCAGGTAAAGCCTTAACTGCTTTTTAAGTTTGCCTTCATATCCGCATCTCCAGTTTCTTCAGCCTCCTACCCCCCAGCCCCGCTCACTTCCCAGGCCCGGCATGGTGTTGCACTCGGTGTTGGAGCTTGCACTTCTCCACTCCCGCTACCCCACACCCCACCCTCTCTATCTCTCCTCCCTGGCTCACCCCCCCTCTCTTACCTATATAGCCTCTTGTTACAAGCAGCCCCTTTTGTCCACTTCAGCAACTTGTTTGTTGCTTCTACATTTGAAGCTTTTGTGACTGCAAGGATTCATACTCTTAGGTTTTTTCGGTAAAGTCACGTAGGTAAAAAATAAACTCTGATCAAAACTATCACGTTGCCATACATAGCAGGCATGACCAAAAAGATCTCCAAAATTCTAAAAAACATAAGATCCAAGTCCGATTCAGTACAGTACATAAAATCCGTGATCTAATTCCATCTGTGAAGGATGTCATTCCTGACTTGCAATACCCTGGAGTATATAAACTGAGTTGCAGCTGTGGTGATTGTTACATTGGGGAAACGAAACGTCATATCTCTGATCGTGTCCGCGAGCACAAGTCAAATCTGAAACACGGCAAAATTAAGTCTTCCGCCGTTGCCGATCATTGCTACAACGCTGTGGGTTCTCATGAGATTGTCTTTTCCGAGACCAAGGTGCTCTGCAAACCTTCTGGCTACCATCAGAGGTTTGTGCACGAAGCCATCCAGATATACAAACACAGACATAATTTCAACCGTGATGATGGATATGTTTATTCTGAACACTGACGCCAGCGATACGGGCATAGGCACTGTGTTGTCACAGAAAATTGAGGGGGTAGAAATAGTCGTTGCATAAGGCAGCCGTGTGCTGTCCCCGGCGGAGCAGAGATATTGTGTAACGCACAGGGAATTGTTGGCGATTGTACACTTCGTGCAGTTGTATAGGCCGTATTTGTACGGAAGAGAATTCTTGGTCCGCACTGACCACGCGGCGCTGCAGTACTCCTTGCGAATCGATCAACCTCAGGTCAAATGGCCCGGTGGCTTGAGGTCCTGCAGGGATACTCCTTTACGGTCCAGCACAGAAAGGGACGCGTCATGTCAACGCGGACTCTCTGTCCCGATTGCCTCAGCCGTCAGGCTCGTGTAGATGTACTGAGGGATCGCTGCGCTGCGGTCCACCGCTGCAGGGCATTCCGGTCATGGCCGCTGCAGCCGATTCAGGCCCAGTTGACGGGGCCCTGCTAAAGAGCCGGGTTGCTTGGATTGTCACGGGATTGTTGGGCGTGCTTACAGGCAAACGATTCTTCGCTTACCAGAATGAGGCTTCGGGCCTCCCGTTCCAAAGAGTCGGAGGATTGAGCCTTTCTTCGGCTCATAGATAACCTCCTAATGAGGTGGGATGTCGTGTTGCAGAAATTTTGTATTGTTGTGCCACTGTGCTTGAGGGGAAAACTTATTCGCGGCACGCACGAGCGGTTGATGCACTTGGGTGAGAAGAAAACCACGTTGACTTTGAGTAACGATTTTTACTGGCCGGGGTTGCAGAACGATGTCCATTTGTACATTAAGGCCTGTTACGAGTGTGCACGGCGGAAGGCGCCGGCGCAACCATGTTGAGTACCGTTGCAGTCGATACGGGTTTCAGGGTAAACAAAATTGTCGCCCTGGATATTTTGTGACCGTTCCCGTTACCCCACGGGTCACAAATATTTGCTGGTGGGGTTGAGTACCTCACTCGGTGGCCTATGGCATGGCCGCTAGTGGACCAATCGGCAGGATCGATCGCAGAGGCCTTTCTGCAGGGTTACGTTTTTGATAAGGGTGCTCCGGAGCACCTGCTTACTGATCAGGGCAAAACATTTTCTTCCCGCCTGTTGAAGGAAGTGTGTGACGCATTGGGTACGAGGAAAATTCAGACGTCCCCGTACCACCCGCAAACCGACGGGATGGTTGAGCGTCTTCATAGGACGTTGACGTCTATATTGTGCCAGCAGGTTAATTCGGCTCAAACAGATTGGGATCTGTATGTTCCGGCGGCCCTGGCCGCTATAGATTAGCCCCGCACACCTCAACGGGGTATTCACCCTTCTCTTTGATGTATGGTCGTGAACCGAGGCCCCGGCCCTGGTCAAGCCGGGGGTAAAAACTAAAGGAAAGTCGTCAGCGGTGCCTGTCCCCATGAAAGAGGCATTGGACCGTCTGAAAGAGGCTCGGGAGGCCTCACTGGGAAATACGGAGCGGAGGCAGGCGGCTAATGAGCGCTTGCACGGTACACAGCCTCCACGGGAGCCATGGCAAGTGGGAGACAGGGCTTGGTTGCATTGTCCTATGGTGCCAGTGGGCACATCACCGAAATTCCATCGGCCCTGGCAGGGTCCCGTTGATATTGTGGAGGTTCGAAGGGACCAGAGTGTACGGATTCGGTGCGGTCGCCGATTGTGGCATGTTCACCTGTCGCGGTTGAAGAAATATGTGTTGCCTTATGATGCGTCATCTCCCATCCCGGAATGGCCTGTATTGGATGTGTCCGACGAGCATACTGTGCGGCGACGGGAGAACGCACCTCAGCAGTTTACCCCCGTGTGTCTGCAGGAACACCATTTTTGAGTCAGGGGCCGCCCCGGGACGCACGAACGGAATGCGGTCTCGCCGGGAGCGGCCGGTGCGACGAAGAGAGGCGCACGTTTCGGGCAGGACGCTGCCCGCACCCACGGAGAGATGCCTCCCGCCCTTGTCCCCTGTTCACCCGGGCCGGGGTGATGGGCCGGCTGCGGGAACCCGCTCCCGAAGAGTGACTTTTTCATGACATTGTGTAGCGTAGAAATTGTGTTGCCTTGTCAAGGGGAGGATTGTGTAAGGGTTGTTGTGTGTTGTCGCGTGACGCGTTATGCTTAGCCGGGACGGCTAATTCTTTAAACATGGGGGGGGGTTGATGTAGTGCTTGAGATATGCGTCACGCGCTGGGTCGCTGTGCGCGCACGCGGCGGACAGTGAGGGCAAGTGAGGACACAGGGCGCTGATTGGCTGGTCGTTGTTGTTGTCCAAATTAAGGTGGCGTGATGGTTAAGGGTGGTAGCAGGTGGCAGGGGGTAATTAAGGGTGCAGGGCCTGATTGGACGAGAGGGGTTGTTGTCGGAGATTGGCGCCGGTGTGTCTGGAAAAACAACGCCACGTGGCAGCGGGGCTGGGGGCGAGTGGGTCGCGGGGATGGCCTGATTAATTAGGGGTTAATTGGTTTGGGATAAAGTCAGGGGTTGTGGAGTGAGATGGGAGTTCGTGCCTGGGAGGAGAGACAGATGGAGAGACGGAGCAACAGAGTGAGCATAACGTAGGTAGCAGTGGAGTAGCGTAGAGCAACAGAGAGACGACGGAGAGTAGGAAGTGGCTGGAGCGTGGAAGGAGAACTGGTGTAGTTACGACGGAGTGGGACGGTGGAGCTGATAAAGAGCAGCCGAGCTGGAGAGAGCGGAGAGGAGAGTCGACGGAGAGTAGAGGGGAGGGAGCGAGGCCAGCGGAGCGCGGCAGCGAACGGGGAGAAGAGTTGTGGGTCGGTGTGAGCGGAGGAACATTGAGCGGTGTTGACGAGAGAGATGTGGAACAATATACGCGGAATAAAGTAACGAGGAAGCCAAGAAGCTGTCGTGTCGGTTCGAGCACTACACTAGTAACGAACTGGCATGTGTCGTTTGCGTGACAAACCATACTAAATTGGCTGTGTCGGGTGGTTTAACGACACATTCATATCTCCTCGCTCTCACCCAACAAAACCTCTTACGGTCCGCTTCTGTTTATTTCTCGCTCTCTATAAACGGTGGCGACATCGGTGTGAATCTAATGACGTACTGTCGATGTAGATTACAAGTGCCAATTGTTGTTGCTGTTCTTGATGACGAGACGATGGAACTGCGCAGAAGAGCGTGGGAGGGCGGCAGGCGAGGGAGGGAGGGAGGGGGCAATGAGCGGGAGAGGGAAGGGGGAGGCCGGGCTGGAAGTCTCCGAGAGGGACAAGGAGGAGGAGGGCTCGCGACGACGAGAGCAGCAGGGAGAGAGACGAGGAGGAGAGCGGCGGTGCGAGGAGGGAGAGGCGGGGAGGGGAGAGGGAATGGCCGGGCCAGACGTCGGGGATAATGAGAGGATGATGATGATGATGAGAGTATGGTGATGATGATGAGAGTGATGGTGATGATGAGAGTGATGGTGATGATGATGAGAGTGATGGTGATGATGAGAGGGTGATGGTGATGAGAGGTGATGGTGATGATGTCGGGTGATGGTGATGAGAGAGTGATGGTGATGGTGATGACAGGGTGATGGTGATGATGAGAGAGTGATGGTGATGACAGGGTGATGGTGATGAGAGAGTGATGGTGATGATGTTGGGTGATGGTGATGAGAGAGTGATGGTGATGAGAGAGTGATGGTGATGATGTTGATGATGGTGATGACAGGGTGGTGATGGTGATGACAGGGTGATTGTGATGATGAGAGAGTGATGGTGATGATGAGAGAGTGATGGTGATGATGAGAGAGTAATGGTGATGATGAAAGGGTGATGGTGATGAGAGGGTGATGGTGATGATGAGAGAGTGATCATGATGATGTTGGGTGATGATGATGAGAGTGATGGTGATGAGAGGAGCGGAGGGACGAGGGGCAGAAGAGAGGAGGAAGGAGCGAGCAGCAGCTGTGAGCTTCACGGAGGAGCAGCGTCTGTTGTCACAGTGGGCGGGTTGGGGTTGTGGGGAGGGGTTCAAAGTGGGGGGAGGGGTTCAAAGTGGGGGAGGGGCACGCACAGGAGTCACGTTATGTAGGGGAGTCACGTGGTATCCGCGAGGCACGAGCTGATTTAGAGAGAGAGCGTGGTGGGTGGGCGAGCGACCGAAGGCGAGACGGGGAGGGCAGGAGGAGGAGGAGGAGACCAAGGGTGGCACCGTCGGGTTTTTTTTACAATCGGGTTTAATTGTCTTTTAATATTAAACCCGATCATCTGAGATTGGGAGAAATCCGGTGTAATTGGTTCTAATTTCAGAACCGCACTTCGCCAACTTCTCACCGATGGGCTTCATCCATTCCAAGCTAAGGAACTCACTGGCGCCCACGACTGTGGAGGAGAAGCTCGTGTTCATCACGACCAACCAGCCCGCCGCATTCTACGACTACCCGGTGCCCGACGGCCCCGAGTACGATAGCAGCACCGACGAGGAAGCAGCCTAAGCCTTGGATCAGAGTTTCGCATTCATTAAAGCAGGTTTTAATTCCCCGAAATTGGGTTTAATTGTATTTTTTTTTAAACCCGATGCCTGCCGCTGGATAAATCGGGTTTTTTCCACCCATGGAGGAGACTGCTCCCAGTGCACACACCAAAGACAAAGTCCCCTCCGTGTAGCCTTAACAGACTGTTGGGGAAAGTGCTGTTAGCGAGCACCGATGAAAGCCGTAAAGGCACACGAGGCGGCGGTGGCCAGCACCATGCCGGGCCGCCTTTGCCTCCCCAGTGTCGATGTTTACACACCTCACTGGGTACTCATTTGAGACTGAGTCGACCTAGGGGAGGACCGGTACCGATAATCGTCCCTGGTGTTGGTGGTCGTGAGCGGGAACTCGGGTCATAGCCGGGCTCATCGCGCAGCGTAGCACAGCGGAGCGCTAACCGATGCGCCACCGCTCCCCACAATGCACACAATACCGCCACCACCACCTGCTGCTGCTGATCTTATTTCACGGTGCTTCGAGGCAATTGTCTTTATTAAATCGTCAATCTACTTGCGGGTGTCACTCCACTGCTGTATGAAGGTCTCCCCTTCCCAAGGGAATGGCGAGGTTATGGGGGGGGGGGGTTCTGCAATCTAAAGCTTCGTATATAAGAGCCCCTTCATAATAATAGGACCCCTGTATAATAACAATGGGACCCCCTACATAATAACAATAGGAGCACCTACACAATAACAATGGGAACACCTATACAATAACAATGGGAGTCTCTACACAATAACAATGGAGTCTCTACACAATAACAATGGGAGTCTCTACACAATAACAATGGGAACACCTACACAATAACAATGGGAGTCTCTACACAATAACAATAGGAGCATCTACACAATAACAATAGAAGTCTCTACATAATAACAATAGGAGCACCTACATAATAACAATGGGAGCCTCTACATAATAACAATGGAGTCTTTACACAATAACAACAACAGTGTGGCAGTCCTCAAACTCCATCATCACACCCTCTCCAGTACCGAACTAGGTACTCATTTACGGCTGAGTCGACCTAGGGGAGGCTCAGAGCCGGTTCAGGGATGGAACTCGGGTTAGACGGGTTCGTAGCGCAGTGCGCTGACCGCTGCGCCACCGCTCCCCACAACCGCAAGTGCACTGCCAATGCCCATACTTCAAACACAGTCAACCGACACTAAGGCTCAAACACACAGCACACATCATTAAACACACATAATTAGATACAAAATACATCATCACACAGACACACACGCAAGACAAAGATCCCCCATGTAACCTTAACAGACTGCCGGGCAAGTGCTGTTAGCGAGCACCTATGAAGGTCCGTACAGTACACGAGAGGGTGGGTGGCCAACACCACGCCCGGCCGCCTTTGTCTTCCAGCGGTGATGTTTACACACCACACCAGGTACTCATTTGATGCCGAGTCGACTTAGAGGAGGCCCAGGAACGGTTTAGAGAATCGTCACTGGTGATGGGTCGCCGGGTTCTTAGCACTCGAACACAACCACAACAACAACAACCACACACAACCACACACTCACAACCACACACTCACAGCCACAACCACAACAACCACCACACACTCACACAACAACACACTCACAACCACACACTCACATCCACACTCACACACCCACACTCACACACCCACACACTCACAACTAAACAATCACAACCTCGCACAACCACACTCACATCCACACACCCACACACCCACACACTCACACACTCACACCCCACATACTCACACAACCACACACTCACACACCCATACACTCATACACTCACAACCACACACACTCACAACCACACACTCACAACCACACAATCACACAATCACACTCGCACACTCACAATTACGCACTCACACTCCGCGACCATACACTCGCAAGATCCACACCCACACACTCACACACTCACAACCACACACACTCACACAACCACACACTCACACTCCCGCGACCATACACTCGCAACATCCACACACTCACACACTCACAACCACACTCACAACCACACACTCTCACACAACCAAACACTCACACTCCCGCGACCATACACTCGCAACATCCACACCCACACACTCACAACCACACACACTCACACAACCACACACTCACACAACCACACACTCACACTCCGCGACCATACACTCGCAACATCCACAACCACACACTCACACACTCACAACCACACACACTCACAACCACACACTCTCACAACCACACAATCACAACTACGCACTCACACTCGCGCGGCCATACACTCGCAACATCCACAACCACACACTCACACACTCACAACCACACACTCTCACAACCACACAATCACAACCACACACTCACAACTACGCACTCACACTCGCGCGGCCATACACTCGCAACATCCACACACACACGCTGGCACACTCGGACTGCTCGCATCACCGTCACCTCGTCACGGCTCCACCTGTCTTCCCGTCCTCCAGCCGCTCGTCTCAAACAGCCCGGTTCGATTCCCGCCAGTGACTCGGCAACTCCTCCATCCTCGCGTCTCATCGACGACGACGACGACCCATCACCTCCTCCCTCTCTGCTGCAGGGCGAGTGCAGGGGGTGGGAGAGGGGGAGGGTATTGGTTAGAATTTGGGGATGGAGGGGGGGACATTAGAGCACTCTTTGTATGAGTGGGGGGCTCTTCTGCCTCAGGAGAGATCGCCGCAGGTCTCCGAGTCTCTGCGCTCCGTTGTAGCGCGCAGAGAAGACGCGCCCCGCCTGACCGCGTGTGGCACCACCCATCCCACACGTGGGCCTGTGGGTAGGAGATGGGGAGAGGGGGGAGGTGCGTGGGAGGGAGTGGACGAGTAGTGAGCTGAGTGGGTGGGTAAGTGAGGGGGTGGGTGAGTGGATGGGTGGGTGAGTGGATGGGAAGGTGAGTGGATGGGAAGGTGAGTGGATGGGTGGGTGGGTGAGTGAATGGAAGGGTAAGGGGTGGTTGGGTCAGCTGAGTGGGTGGGTGAGTGAGCGGGTGGTTTTGTAGATGGGCGAGTGGGTTGGTGGTTGAGTGTGCACTGATTGTAGTGGTGGTTGTGGCAAATGGGACTACTGCTCGCGGTGGTGGTATTTGGTGGTGCTGTCGATTGTTGTGTTGAAGGTTACGTGGTGGTTGTTTTGAAGGGTATGTGGTGGTGAAGGGTATGTGGTGGTGGTGGTGGTGTTGAAGGGTATGTGGTGGTGGTGGGAAGGATATGTGGTGGTGGTGAAGGGTATGTGGTGGTGGTGGTGAAGGGTATGTGGTGGTGGTGGTGAAGGGTATGTGGTGGTGTGGTGTTAAAGGGTATGTGGTGGTGGTGAAGGGTATGTAGTGGTGGTGGTGGTGAAGGGTATGTGGTGGTGGTGGGGCTAGCCGTGGGTACTGACACGGATGTGATGCGCTGATGCTATATTTAGAGTGAGCATCGTGCACAGGGTGGTGGAGTTACTCGGATCGACCCAAGTTGGGATCCGTCAGGCCTCATTCGTTCCCCATTCGTGCATCCATTCAGTCACCCACTCCTGCCCCCTAAGTCTACTCCGCCTTAACACGATTAGAACCTGGATGCGCCGTGTGTAAACATCAACACTGGGAAGACAAAGGCGGCCGGCCGGGCGTGGCTGCCCGTCACACTCTCCCTCCTCCGTGCGCCGTGCGGGCGGCCTTGATAGGTGCTCGCTGACAGCACTTGCCCCAACCCTCTGTGGAGGCTACCCGGGGAATCTTGTTGTGTGTGTGAGTGTGACGGGCAGGGTGAAGTGAACGGTAATTCTAATGTTGGACGTCATCATCAATTACGCTTGCTGCTGATGGTGATGCTGATGGAGTTAACGAGTGATGCTTGCTGATGATGACCATCGTAATCATGGTGTGCATTAGTCATGCTTGTTGCTGCTGCTGATGATGGTGTTCAATAGCGAGGATGTAGCTGATTGTTATCTGTAAAGGATGGTGCTGCTGCTGCTGATGAGTATCAGTATGGAAGGTGCTGAAGACACCAGTTGCCGCAGAGAATCGGATTGTCTGGAGAGAGGAGATGGAGGGGGAGACTAAGAGAGAGAGAGCGGAGAGAGGGGAGGAGGCGAAGAGAGCGAGAGGGGGGAGAGCGGAGAGAGAGGGGAGAGAGAGAGGGGGTAGAGAGAGGGGGGAGGGTAGAGGGGGTAGAGAGAGGGGGGAGAGAGGGAGTCTTATCTGTCCAGGCTGTGTCTATTTTTAACAAAGGAACTTTAAAGGCTGAATTCTAGGCGGTAGGATATCAGGAAGAGACATTGGATGTGATTTGTTGATAGTCGCCACCGCCGCCGCTTTCGTCATCAGCCATGGCCAATCCACTGCTGGATGAAAGGCACCGCCACTTTTCACAATTCTGCGATGCAACTCTTCCCGGGCAGCATCACGCGGTTGATTGCATCGCTCTATCTCCCCGCTGTGCGATCTCTCCCCGTGAATTATGGACGATTGATTGATGACTTGTAATCGAATAATCAGAACTGCAATGTACGTCTGTCGAACTTCTTTCGCACCGTACAATCCTCGGTATCATCATCATGATCATCATCATCCATCCTAGAAACGAACCTTATCTTAAGAATGGGGCAAGCGCTGTTTGCGAGTAGCACCTACGAAGGCCGGAACGGCACAAGAGAGGGTGGCTGGCCAACAGCACGCCCGGCCGCCTTTGTCTCCCGAGTAGCAATGTTTCTACACATCGCACCAGGTACTCATTTGAGGCTGAGTCGACCTAGGAGTAGGCCTAGCACCCGGTTCAAATAATCGTCACGGTTGTCGGTGGTGGCCGTGAGCGGGAATCGAACTTGGGTTGCGCCGGGCTGGTAGTGCAGCGCGCTGACCGCTGCGCCACCGCTCCCCGGGCAACATCTGGTCACGCGCACGCACGCGCGCACCCACCCGATTATAAGACGCATCGCCAACTTTGCTTTAATATGCAGGGGAACGCAATATAAGACAATAACAACGACAAAGTCGACTTGTAACGGAGCACCGCCACCACCGCACGGTATCCGCTCATCGGTCTCGCAGAGAGAGTGAGTGAGCCAGGACGACTGGGAGAGAGAGAGGGGTCGACACAGAGAGGTGACGACGCAGAGAGAAAGAGAGGGGACGACTCGGAGAGAGAACGACGCAGAGAGAGAGAGAGAGAAAGAGAGGGGGGTGACTCAGGGAGAGAAAGAGAGGGGGGTGACTCGGAGGAGGCGCCGAGTGGACGGCAGCAGCAGCAGCAGCCACGCAGTGGTGCCGAGTCGGCGCTGCCGACGATTGCCCCAAGCTCCGCGCTGCTCTGCATATTGAGGCGTCATCGCTCTAAGAGTGAAAGTTTGTGTGTGGGAGGAAACCGGAGCGGCCGGGCAAGGCCCCCATGAGTGCGAGGGGGAAACACTCTATCCCCATGGAGATGGAACAGGTGGAGTCCACGTTGTGACTGTGCCGTCTCCTACCTAACGAGCCGGGGGGTAAGGCTCATCCAGCTTGACGCTCACGGTATGGAGTGCCACGCAACATCTGTACGTGGTCCACCAACCCTCGCTGCTGCTGCCTCCACAGCGCTGAGCTGACAGGCACCAGCCACCACCGCCGCTGTGCGTCTGTCTGGGGCGCCCCGGTGGCTATGAGATGTTAACTACCTCGCCTGGTCGACAGGAGGTCGTGGGTTCGATCCTGACGCCTGCTGTAGATGTGGTGTTTGCGTCTCGCTCTCTCTCCCCGTGGTCACGTGGGTTTCTCTCCGGGTCCTCCGGTGTTCCCCCTCAAACACAGCAGAAGCACGCGTAGAGATGATTTGATTGCTCTACATTTGCTCGTGATGATGGCGACAAGCTACTTTGTTGAGCTCTCATTTGTGATCGCCAGGTCGCTCCTGTAGCTCAGTGGGCCTTACCTGGTCAATGCTTTAATTCATTTATAGTCTGTTTATATATGTTGACATTATTGCGCACCGTATGTAGCCAACCGCGCGGAAGGAAGGACAACAAACTAAACACAAACAGCAGTTTTGTGTTTGTTCCCGAGGGATGGGTTATAGTTGATTATGAGCAGCAGCTGTCAATAAAATTTCGTGTCCGGCGGCTTGCTCCTCTGTCAGAATCACCTGTCAGAAGAAGAAGATGAAGAAACAATGCGCCTTTAATTATTAATCATAACGCCTCTCGCGGGACCTGGCCACCATGAACCTGCGCCAGGGCACTCATTAGTGTGAGTGCATTTGCCTGGGGAGAGAACGGCGCGGAGATGGAGCGCTCAATATTTGGATTGGATATTTAAGTGCAAGGATTACATTACCCAGATATTGATCAATTATTTGTGTTGCCCCCCTTCACCGCGCACCTCAAATTAGCACGATTGGCTACGTACGGTGCAAAAGAAGTTCAACATACATACATACAGTATATGCGGACTACCCATAGACTCAACACTGCCCATAGACTCAACACTGCACCATAGACTCAACACTGCCCATAGACTCAACACTACCCATAGAGTCAACACTGCCCATAGAGTCAACACTGCCACAGACTCAACACTGCCCATAGACTCAACGCTACCCATAGACTCAACACTGCCCATAGACTCAACAATGCCCATAGACTAACTCTACCATAGACTCAACACTACCCATAGAGTCAACACTGCCCATAGACTCAACACTGCCCATAGACTCAACACTACCCATAGACTCAACGCTACCCATAGACTAAACAAATGAAACTAAATAATGTTTGTTATGTTACTAGGTAAGGCACCACGATATCCAACACCTGGACAAAACTATTTCACTCCAAGGCTTCTGCAAATGTGCGCGGAATGTGAACGATGCCGAGAGCTTGGGTGCCCTCCACGGAGGAGATGGAGCGATGGAATTTGGCTCCGGTGCACGGAGCCGAGTGGCCGGATATTTTGCACCGTGCGACTCTGGGAGGTGGGAGGCTGTCTCGCAGCTGGTGCGGGGCCTTCGTCCAGCAGTGGACAGATCGTGGCCAATGATGTCACGCGTTTGCGAGTAAAATGTGCGCTCTGAAAAAAATCGGATTTGATCCGAAAGTTACGACGTCACGGCAAATGACGTCACTCACGCGACATGCCGTCACTCACTTTCCTGGCACGTCGCGCCCGGTGAGATCGCTGTGACTTTACCGATAAAACCGAAGAATATGAGATCGCTGCTGTTGGCAGCGAGAAGCACGATACTGACGATCCGCCGTATGATCCTCAATCCCACAAAGTTATCCGAAACGAGCCTTAAAATCCACGCATTTGCACAAATCCACAAATGAACCCTCATACCCACATATCTCACTCCCTACTCACCCTCGTCCCCTCTCTTGTCCCGCCCTCTCCAGCTCGTCTCTGTCTCTCTCTTCCCAGGCTCATCTTCCATCACGTGGCACGGCACCAACGGAGGGGGCGGAATGTTTTTAGTCGACCGGATTAAGCGCTCAGGGCCGGGTAAGAAGGGATTTGAATCTTCTAAGGGCAGCAACAAAAAAACCCGGGACTCTGGCTCATCACGCTTTGACTCATCCACAAAGAGTCCCATCCGCAGTCGTCTGCCCATTACGCTCAATCCCGACGTCAACGGCGCCTTTATATTAACACTCGGAACGCGGCCCCGCCAATAACGCCACCGTGTGTGTGTCACTGTGTGTGTGCGTCACTGTGTGTCACTGTGTGTGTGCGTCACTGTGTCACTGTGTGTGTACGTCACTGTGTGTGTGTGTCACTGTGTGTGTGCGTCACTGTGTGTGTGTGTCACTGTGTGTGTGCGTCACTGTGTGTGTGTGTGTCACTATGTGTGTGCGTCACTGTGTGTCACTGTGTGTGTACGTCACTGTGTGTGTGTCACTGTGTGTGTGCGTCACTGTGTGTGTGTGTCACTGTGTGCGTCACTGTGTGTCACTGTGTGTGTGTCACTGTGTGTGTGCGTCACTGTGTGTGTGTCACTGTGTGTGTGTGTCACTGTGTGTGTGCGTCACTGTGTGTGTGTGTCACTGTGTGTGTGCGTCACTGTGTGTGTGTGTGTCACTGTGTGTGTGCGTCACTGTGTGTCACTGTGTGTGTACGTCACTGTGTGTGTCACTGTGTGTGTGTGTCACTGTGTGTGTGCGTCACTGTGTGTGTGTGTCACTGTGTGTGTGCGTGTCACTGTGTGTGTGCGTCACTGTGTGTCACTGTGTGTGTACGTCACTGTGTGTGTGTCACTGTGTGTGTGCGTCACTGTGTGTGTGTGTCACTGTGTGTGTGCGTCACTGTGTTTCACTGTGTGTGTACGTCACTGTGTGTGTGTCACTGTGTGTGTGCGTCACTGTGTGTCACTGTGTGTGTACGTCACTGTGTGCGTGTCACTGTGTGTGTGCGTCACTGTGTGTGTGTCACTGTGTGTGTGTGTCACTGTGTGTGTGCGTCACTGTGTGTGTGTGTCACTGTGTGTGTGTCACTGTGTGTGTGTGTCACTGTGTGTGTGCGTCACTGTGTGTCACTGTGTGTACGTCACTGTGTGTGTGTCACTGTGTGTGTGTCACTGTGTGTGTGCGTCACTGTGTGTGTGTCACTGTGTGTGTGCGTCACTGTGTGTGTGTGTGTCACTGTGTGTGTGCGTCACTGTGTGTCACTGTGTGTGTACGTCACTGTGTGTGTGTCACTGTGTGTGTGCGTCACTGTGTGTGTGTGTCACTGTGTGTGTGCGTCACTGTGTGTCACTGTGTGTGTACGTCACTGTGTGTGTCACTGTGTGTGTGCGTCACTGTGTGTCACTGTGTGTGTGTGTCACTGTGTGTGTGCGTCACTGTGTGTGTCACTGTGTGTGTGCGTCACTGTGTGTGTGTGTGNCACTGTGTGTGCGTCACTGTGTGTGTGTCACTGTGTGTGTGTCACTGTGTGTGTGTCACTGTGTGTGTGTGTCACTGTGTGTGTGCGTCACTGTGTGTGTGTGTCACTGTGTGTGTGCGTCACTGTGTGTGTGTGTGTGTGTCACTGTGTGTGTGCGTCACTGTGTGTGTGTCACTGTGTGTGTGTGTCACTGTGTGTGTGCGTCACTGTGTGTGTGTGTCACTGTGTGTGTGCGTCACTGGTGTGGTGTCACTGTGTGGTCGTCACTGTGTTCACTGTGTGTGTACGTCACTGTGTGTGTCACTGTGTGTGCGTCACTGTGTGTGTGTGTGTCACTGTGTGTGTGCGTCACTGTGTGTCACTGTGTGTGTACGTCACTGTGTGTGTCACTGTGTGTGCGTCACTGTGTGTGTGTCATTCCCTCCCTTCTCTAAGCTTGCGAAACGTGGACCCCACTAATGGAGCATCTTCGCCGGTTAAAAACATTTAGGTTGGCCTGCTACGATCCATCCTGGGTTTCACCAGGCTGGATTGTGTGAGGAGCTCACAGATCTGGGCAAAGTCCCATCGGTGAGCTCCTCCGGCAGGCAAGGCTGCGTTGGCTGGGTCATGTAGCCGCATGCCCAGCCATCGCATGCCTAAACAGCTTTTGATCGGCCGCTAAACGGGCGCGGCACGGCTAGAGAGGAGATGGAGTGATGTGGTACAGGAGGACGTGGAGCTGAGTGGACTTGTCGATGACTGGTACCAGCGGTGTCAAGATCGGCCTCTGTGAAGGAGGCTCGTGAAGGACGCTAGTGGGCAGTTGGAGGCAGTCGCCCTCCAACAACAACAGAGGGCGGAGGAGCGACACTCACAACAACGAGCGGAGCGCCGGGTGGCTAAAGCACAGCAAGTTGGCACAGTAGGGGGTACAGCTGGTGGTGCCTCTACCGGTCATCTCAGTCGGCCAACCCGTGGCACCTGCTGGGTCTGCCCGTGACCTCCTGCAAGCGGGCGTTCGACACTTCACGTGGCCACATAGCCTGGCACAAGCGTCGTGGTGACGTCACCGCCACTTAGTGGCGAATGGTGGTTGTTGTTGTCGTACGTCACTGTGTGTTACTGTGTGTGTGTGTCACTGTGTGTGTGCCACTGTGGGGAGCGGTAGTGTAGCGGTTAGCGCGCTGCGCTACGAACCCGGCGACCCGAGTTCGATTCCCGCTCACGGCTACTAACACAGGTGACGATTATCTGAATCGGTCCTGGGCCTCCCTTAGGTCGACTCAGCCTCAAATGAGAACTTGGTGCGGTGTGTAAACATCGCCACGAGGGAGACAAAGGCGGCCGAAGGTGGAGTTGTTGTTGGCCAAAGAAGCGGCGAGCGGGACTTGCCGCATCACCGCCCAACGATGTGTGTGTGGTGAAGACTTCAGCACCGGGGAGACAAAGGCGGACGGGCGGAGGTGGCTCCGGCCACAGTAAACCCCGTTTTGCGCGTCGAGTCGGCCTTCATATGTCTTGTCCCCCCCACCCCACCCAAACCGCCGTCAACCACCAGCGTGGTGAAGTATGGTCAAACAAGACTCATCACTGACACAGCATTGGGGAGGCTCGCACCCAGCAGTGCGCTGCCACCCACCCCAATTGGTATGCCACGAGGTCAAATCTAAAAGACTATTTACACTATAAACATGTTTCATTTTTATTTTACCACGTGTAAGGGAGATAAAGGCGGTCGGTCGTGGTGCTGGCCAATAACCCCTCGTGCACCGTTCGGGCCTTCATAGGTGCTCGCTAACAGCACTTGTCCCTTACAGTATGTTACTGATATATGGGGTATCTTTGTCTTTGTCTTGCGAATGAAACTCGAGACGAGGTCTCTGCGACCTCTCACCCTGGATACAGAAAATCGACTTCAACTCGCTGAATGTCTCGCTCATTAACCCTCCATCTCAATGATCCGTCATCCATCCCACTCAATCATTCACCCACTCACTCACTCGCCCACCAGCTTACTCGCCCACTGGCGGAACCACTCTTTCACCCACTTAATCATTCAATCACCCACCACCAACTCACTCACCGAACTCACACATCCACTCATTCACCCACCCACCAACTCACTCACCGAACTCACACATCCACTCATTCACCCACCCACCCTACCAACTCACAAATAACTCATTCATTCCCTCTCGCAGATGTGACTCTCTTCTGGTCTCTCACCTGGCTAAACAAAATCAACTCGAAACTCCTCCAGTTATTTGCTTTTAGGTCACCCGCAACCGGCGCTTTACCTGGCCCCAGGTTCCGGATTGCTCTTCGCACATCCTCGGCAGATGGCACATCAGGCATCCACTCACAGGGGGTGGGCACTGCAACCTTTGAGGCTCTACCAGGATTACCCCCCTCCTCCTCTGCCCCCCCTTCCCAACAGCCCCCTCCACCCCCATCTTTGACTTGTGACTGAAATTTTTAGGTCTCTACTCCACCAAAGACCTCGCAGCTGACATTTCCCAGCCGTTCTGCATATCTGGATACCAGAGATTGGAGACGATGCCGTCATTATTCCCCTCAAGGGCAGTAGGCTACGTCTCGACGGATCGAGTGTTTCCCCCTCGCACGCGTGGGTGTTCTCTGGGTGCCTCCGGTTTCCTCCCACATCTAAACACTCGTCAAATGGCCCAGAACACCTTCATATATAGAGGACGACAGAGATTGGGGGGGAGAGGCATTTGGTGACAGCTCCTCACCACCGCGTGCCTGCTGCTGCCTTCTCGCTCCATGGGAGTGGGCCTGCCGCTTTCAATCTCAGTTCCCCCGATCAGCCGAGCTTCCTGTGGGAGATCTGGGCCCGGATGTTCAATGCACGAGCCGCAGTCGGTTCTGAACCTCACCCATTGGCCCCATCGGCATCAGCAGATTGTGTTGAGTTTGTTGTCCTTCACCACTGAGCACGATTGGCTCGTACGGTGTGAAAGACGTTCAACATACGTACTTGCACACACACACAGCAGAATGGAAATATTCCAACCCCCAGCTGCAAGCGATGCTCACATTGTCATTTGCGATTTTCGTTAGCGAGCCGAGACCGGCCTATTGTGGGTGTTAGGTGGATGCCCAAATCACGCAGTGGGAAACACGGCGCAGCGCATCTTGGAGATGAGAGGCCTCGGAGTCAGTGGGCAGATCAGCTCCACTGCAGGTCCTGGTGTCAAGGACATGGGACCGCATTCGCTGTTCCGTCACGAACGTCAGTCCAGGAGATGTTCCTGCTTGGACCCGGCGTGCATTGTGTGGATGAGAGTGTTGATAATTGCAATCCCACGGGAATTGCACAGAAGTCGAGCCGCTGACTCCTCCTCCTCCTCCCGTTATTCCAAAGCTGACCTGACCCATGCCTTCCAGTCACCCCGGTGCACAAATTCAACCACAACTCATCCACAGCAACACAACCACACAACAGCCGCCTATTAGCCACTGAGTGGTGGCGACGTCACCACAGCGCGTGTACCAGGCTAGGTGCACTTTTTGTGCTATCACGTGAAGTGTCGAAGACTCGCTGGCAGGAGGTCCCAGGTTGACTGCCTGAGATGACTGCCAGATGCACCATCTGTGCCAAAGACGCAGATCCCCCGTATAGCCTTAGCAGACTGTTGGGGCAAGGGCTGTTAGCGAGCAGCACCTGTGAAGGCCGGCACGGCCACGAGGGGTGGGTGGCCAGCACCACGCGCGGCCCCCTTTGTCTCCCCAGCGGCGATGTTTGCACCGCACCAGGTGCTCATTTGAGACTGCGTCGACCCAGAGGAGGCCCACGACCGGTTCGCCATATAATCCTCACTGCTATCGGCGAACTCTGTCCCCGGCTTCCTGTAGCGCAGCGCGCTGACCACTGCGTCGCCGCTCACCCCCCCCCCCCCACACGCGCACAGACGGGGACAAACGCACGGGGATAAACGCACGGATTCTGCGGCTCCTCTGAGCCCCCTGTGCCTGCGTGGGTATCCGTAGGGGTAACTCTTTCACGGGCTCGGCATTAAATTTTCATGCTGTTTAATAGACGGCGGGCGGCTACACGCGCACACACACACGGGGCCTTCCTTCCCAAATGTCAACTCAACACCTCCGCCGCGATTCAGCCGCCAATTTTCGGTTCTCGGCATCCGAGGAGGATTGTTGTAGATGTCTTCTTCCCAAGAGCGAGCGAGGAAGAGGATGGCAGAAGCAGAGAAGAGAATCCGCTTCGTCGCACTGCGTCGTCGAACAACAACAACATCGTCAACAACAACAACATCGTCATCATTGTGTCGGCTCACGTCCAACCGATACTCGCGCGCCTGTGTGCGTCCTAACACTGTCGGGTCCCGTTCGTCATCACGATCGTCATGAACTGCATTAGAAGGTCATCAACGCGCTCACAAGACGACGCAGCCAACTTGCCCGCAAAGTGTCTAGACAGAGCTGCCGGTGTGAAATAATTCATCAGTTGGGGCGATGGGCCGGCTGTGACATTCTCACAGCGACCGTCTCTAGAATAAACACAGATTACGATCGTTATTACGGTAATTCCCACATCAGCCACTTCGGTGATGAGCCATCATCAACGTGTGGCCAGGCCGCCTCTGAGCACGAGCTCGTGGCTCAGTGGGGCTTCAGCTGGTAAATAATAAAGTAGTTCACTTGGAGGTCGACGAGTCGCGGTGCCGGAGGAAGCGGCACGCGCGCGCGTCACCGTGCGGTTGGACGTGGCTACTCGATACTAACTCGATTGTCGGAAATGCAATTCGTACCCCTCTGTTTATTTTTAAACACGAGCGTCTGGAAATAAGTTTTAGATTGCTATATAATAACTTTGTCTCCCCCACGTGAATGCGTTGGAAATTAACGACGAGGGGGCTTGACACACTGTACCGCGCATTGCGAGAACACATCTGCATCCCACAGCACAACGCGGCAGCAGCATTGATGGATGTCACTTTCACCTCAATGAGTCTATTGTGGAGTCATAGTTTGGGATTATCGAGGCATCTATAATTGAGGCTTTTTGGGTGAGATCGCGTAAATATATAAGTGTGTCGTTAAACCCGCTACCACCCGACACAGCCAACTAGTAAGGGTTGTCACGTAAACAGAACGTGACAATTCATCACTATTACAGCACTAGAGTGTAGTGTATAGTTTACTGTATAGTAGTGTGTAGTGTATTGTGTATAGTAGTGTATAGTGTAGTGTATAGTGTAGTGTATAGTGTAGTAAACTAGTACAGCACTACCGTTGTGTTGGAGAGCCAAGCCTCAACATTTACAATCTGAGTACGACGTTTCGCCAGTAATTACAACTAGCTTCATCAGGCGACAGCCAGATTTGTGGAGAAGTCCACCTGTTTCGTTTCTTATTTCGAGTTGTAGATGTGGTGACCACCCTTCTGCGTTCTTGAGTCAACGTACACGATGCATGCGCATTATGTGGGCCCATCGATCTTGTCCTTCCTGTCCACTGTGTGTATTAAAATAGCCGTGCCAACGGTAACCCCGTCCGAGCAGAATATCCAGAAGTGGTCGAGTTATGTCAGCTTCCACTTCCACGTTGTCTGTTTACTCAATAATGGCTCCTGCTAGTTGTTCACATGTCAATAACAAAACTGGTCATCAGAGAGCATTGTTAGAATGTAATCACGTACTCTATAACATGCCCCATGATGTAAAAACGCGCAGCTTCCAACCCTCGTCATCCACTCTGTCTACTGACCTCTCTATCCACGCACCTCCGATTCGCGAAGGTTTGCTACGTACGTTGTGAAAGATTTTCAACAGGCATACGTAGTTCCCCGAAGAAGGGCCATTGCATGAAACGTCACCTATTATAAATATTTGTTTTCCTTTCTAGGCCACAGAGTGGTATTGACAAATGTGTTGAGTTGTTCACGTCTGCTTGTGCACCAACGCAGCAGCAACAGCGGCAGCGAGAGGCCACCACCACACTTTGCTGTGCCGCCTTCTCCCGGCGAGTCGCGGCACGGCCCCTCGGCGGCCACCCAGGGTAGAGGGGAGTTTCATACACATTTGTGGAATTTGTATACAAACTACTTACGCGTTGCTGAAGTGTCATGGGAACACGAAGATTAATTTTGGTTTATATGGAGTGATCTTGCCAAGAACAGCATTTGTTGAACAAGGATAAGTTCTGCTGATGAAAGCCAGACGGTCGAGACCAGTCCACAGTTTGCTTGCGTTGAACCAATGCTGCTCATTAAACACAGCAAGAAGGAATGCCGCGGGGCTAATGGTATGTGTAGGGAAGTAATCATAATTGTAATATGTTACATGCGAGGAGAGATAGATATGGGAATTATGCATCTTGTCCGCTTGTTTAAACTAATTTAAATAAATCAAAGTCGCCTCCCTGTCACTCTACTACACTGACTCCCACCGTCACTGTTCCCGTGAACTTTGTCCTCACCGAGTCACATCCGCCACAGTCAGTCGCTTCCTCGTCACTTTGCAATCGCTACTACCACGACTACCACGGTCACTGTTCGCGTGAAACTTCACTCACCTGTGCTGACCGTTCACCCACACTGCAGGTCACAATAACGCACACTCACCCACCCACTCGCTCGGCCACTCACCCGCTAATTGAACCATTCATTCGCTCACTCACCCACCCACTCTCCAACCAAACCCATCCACCCACTTATCCGCTAATTTAACCACTCATTTGCTCACTGATTCTCCCACCCCCCACCCACCGACTCGTTCATTCGCCCACTTATTTAACTACTCATTCGCTCGCTCACTCACCCATTCTCCCACCAACCCACTCACCCATACACTCACTCATCAACCCACTCACCCAGTCACACGCTCACCCACTCACCGATACACACACTCATCTACCCACTCACCCAATCACACGCTCACCCACTCACCCATACACTCACTCATCTACCCACTCACCCACTCACACGCTCACCCACTCACCTATACACTCACTCATCTACCCAGTCACACGCTCACCACTCACCCACTCACCCATACACTCACTCATCTACCCACTCACCCACTCACTCGCTCACCCACTCCCCATACACTCATCTACCCACTCACCCACTCACACGCTCACCCACTCACCCATACGCACACTCATCTACCCACTCACACGCTCACCCATACACTCACTCATCTACCCACTCACCCACTCACACGCTCACCCACTCACCCATACTCACACTCATCTACCCACTCACCCACTCACACGCTCACCCACTCACCCATACACTCACTCATCTACCCACTCACCCACTCACACGCTCACCTACTCACCCATACACTCACTCATCTACCCAGTCACACGCTCACCCACTCACCCACTCACCCATACACTCACTCATCTACCCACTCACCCACTCACTCGCTCACCCACTCCCCCATACTCACACTCATCTACCCACTCACCCACTCACACGCTCACCCACTCACCCATACGCACACTCATCTACCCAGTCACACGCTCAGCCACTCACCCATACACTCACTCATCTACCCACTCACCCAGTCACACGCTCACCCACTCCTCCATACTCACACTCATCTACCCACTCACCCACTCACCCATACACTCACTCATCTACCCACTCACCCACTCACTCGCTCACCCACTTGTTCTGTAAACAAAAACACATTTGTGTGAGACCTCGCTCTCAGCTTCCAACGTTGAGAGACAGCGGGGAGCTTGACATTTGAAAAATTACCCCCCATCTGCCCCCCCCCCACCCTTCTAGCCCACATGGCCCCTGTCACTAATTGCGGACTAATTAGGGTACAACCGTGCACTCATGCCTAGCTGCAGCATCTGCATCAACAATTGCATGCGAATATACAACAACAAAAGCATACAAAGATCCCCGTATAGTCTTTAGCAAGGCTGTTCGGGCAAGTGCTGTTAGAAGGGGGCACCTATGAAAGCCCAAAACGGCATACGGAGGTAGGTGGCCAGCACCACGCCAGGTCGCCTTTGTCTCCCTAGAGGCGATGTTTATACACAGCACCAGGTACTCACTTGAGGCTCAGTCGAACTAGGGGAGGCCCAGGACCGGTTCAGGTCATCGTCACCGGTGTTGGTAGCCGGGAAGCGGGAATTGAAGCCGGGTCACAGCCCGGGTTCGTAGCGGAGGGCGCAAGCCCGAAACACCTCGTGTGTCTGTATCGTGTGTCTGTATCACGTGCGCGTGCAATAGTCAACCGATAGAAATATGCGTAAACTTAAGCATGCCGAGGTGTGTTTTTGACGAATGCGTTTGGGTGTTTTTCCACATCGGCTATTGGGACGCTGTCAGTTATTCGACGTTTTCCTTGCACAATGACGGCTGCCTCGACACAGCAACCAAGACTTCAACAAAAGAACCAGAATGAGAAAGTTCCCCTCCGATGATGCCATTCCTTCTGGGAATCTCACCCAGATATCAGAAGCACGCTGCTGTGCGAACCGCGTGGAACAGCACCAACGTCCAGCATAATAATCACCTCCTCATTCGAGACTCAAGCATCATTGCACTACGTCCTGGATGTGGCATCCCTCCCTCCCGCCCTCTCGCTCCTCAAAGTCATTGGTGGTGGAACCAGCAACCACATCCTCAGAACATCAACAGCAGGCCGATTCGCGCATCTCCTTCATGAATGGAGACCTATAGAGATGCATAGAGACCCATACAGATACATAGAGACCCATACAGATACATAGAGACCCATACAGATACATAGAGACCCATAGAGATACATTGAAGACACGTCACAGGAATGCGATTGTGGCCATGCAACCCATACTATGGACCATATAGTGAACCCATAGAGAACTACAGAGATAGACACAGACTCGTAGAGATACATAGAGACTCATAGAGATACATAGAGACCCATAGAGATAGAATAAGGCAGCCAGAGCAGTGCGACTGTGGCCGTGCAACCCACAGCTACGGACCAGAATAAACTCAGAGACACGTCGAGATACACAGAGACTCATAGAGCCACCTAGAGACTCATACAGATGTGTAGTGACATCGCGGGATGTCACTGTGCTGTGCCGGCCCGAGAGGGTCCCGGCGTGCGGTGTCACGACACCGCGGACACCACGAGGGTGTGGGTGCAGTACCGGCCCTTGGGGGCTCGGCGAGCGCTGTATGATCGTGCTGGGAGGCACCACGCTCGGCGTGCGGTGCCAGCCCTGCAGGATAGGGGGGTGGGGTGCCGGGGTCACTAGAGGCCGTGGCACTCTGGTTGACCCGAGAGGACACGTGACCCCGGCTAAGTCTACAAAGGGGCCCCAAGTGGGAGCTAGGAGGATCACGTGGTCCGGGTCCAGATCCTGCTAAAGGGTTCTGGAAGGTGGTCGTGGCCGAGGGCGGAGCCAGCCACGCTGCAGAGAATAGAAGCCGGGTCCCCCCAGAGGGACCGGCGTTGTTGTTCATCTTGAAGAAGCCTTTGTCTACGTCCTACCGAGTCTACAAAACGTGGACCTGGACCCGAGTTGTGGTCTGGTCCGTTGTAGCAGTTACATTGTAATTAGTGTAGTTAGCCTGGTGGTCACCACCATAGGTTGTTATTCTGTTGAGGGGCAGTTACCCCGTGTGTTGGTGTTAAATAAATGTGTTGCCTCCAAGAGTACGTCTGGGACTCAGTTGAACTCACTACAGATGCACAGAGACCCATAGGGATACACTGAAGACAAGCCACAGTAGTAGTGCGACTTGGCCATGCAACACACACTACGGACTGCACAGTGAACCCAATGTTAGTCGGCACTCCTTCAACGGAGGAGGAGGAACAGCGGCACGACGCAAACTCTCTCTATGCTGAAGCCCTCTCGTCATGGCAGCAGCAGTAGGAGCAAGAACTCTACATCGGCATCTCCTGTACCTGCAAGAACATAAAATTATAAACCATCAGGGAGAGAGACGCATTAAACTGCATCCCCCAAAGCCCACCATCCCACCCCCCGCCAGGATCCCTACGTTTCCCCATCAACTTTGAAGACTTCGCACTGTGAGTCTGTTGGCCGTCACCATTCACGCGCCGCGTGCTCTCTTGCAGCCTCATTTATTCATGACGGAGGCTATTTGTCTACGCCTATTGTGTAGGTCACGCGGCAATGCGGCGAGGAGTTGCACCATGCGGTGGCGGCGGTTGGCAGTGGTGGCTGTGATGCAGCGCCATGTTGGGAGCAGCAGCGGGTGTTGGTGGATCACCACACACACATGTTGCCGTGTGAAACTCTCTCGTTTCCCGTGGGCGTCGAGGAGGATCCGTACCCCCCTGGCTCTACGGGAGAAAGTGGATCCATCCGTTTCCATCTGTGATCTTGGTCTCATCAGAGCAAGCTGGCAGCATCCCTACCTTCCCTCGGCCATCCCTTACCTCCCCTACCTCTCCTTCTTTCTTCCCTTCTTCTTCTTCCCGTCCTCCACCACTTTTATTTGTTTTATATATTACTAGCAAAAAGTACCCGGCGTTGCCCGGGGCTTAAAACTATTTGAAAACTACTCTTAAAAATGTAACAGCAGTGTGTACTGACTGTGGTGGTACCTGCTTTGACTGCAGCAGTGCATACGGTGGTGGTACCTGCTATCACTACAGTAGTACATGCTGACTCTATAGCAGTATTTATCGACTCTATAGCACAAAGTACTCACCTAACAGAGTGGCGTGGTGAGGTCTAGTCCCTTGCAGAGCCTCAGGCGTCACCTAGCTTGTCCAGCCGGCCCACACCCCCCCAGGAACGATTTTGCGGCCGCTATGCAGTAATATCTATGGCCTATAGTGGTAGCATCTACCGACTGTATAGTAGTAATAACTGCACGCATTGTGGTGGAAGGGACATGAGACAGTGAAGAATTTAGTGTATTTTATAGGATTTTAAACCTGACCCTCACTCATACTGAAGGCGAGTGACTTGGCATGGGCCATCCTCCCCACCAAATGCGCGCCAGTTGGTATGGTCATGCACGCGTCATGAATAGGGTTTTTTTTAGGTTTTTTAGGGTTTTTGGGTTTTAGGGTTTTTTAGGGTTTTAGGGTTTTTATGGTCTTTTAGAGGGATTTGGGGGTTTTAGGGTTTGAAGGTTTTTTAGGGGTTTTATGGTTTTTTGGGGTCTTTTAGGGTTTAGGGTTTTTTTAGGGTTTTTAGAGGTGTTTTAGGGTTTTTTGGGTCTTTTAAGGTTTTTAGGTTTTTTAAAGGTTTTTTTCAGGGTTTTTGGGGTTTTTAGGGTCTTTTGGGTTTTTTGGGTTCTTTTAGGGTATTTTTAGGGGGTTTGGGTCTTTTAAAGAAATTTTCAGGGTTATAGGGTTTTTTAAGGTTTTATAGGTTTTATATGTTTTTTTTTATTTTTTGTGGGTTTTTTTGGGCTTTTTAGGGGTTTTTATGGTCTTTCAGGGTTTTTTGGGGGTTTTGGGGTTTTCGGGGTTTTTAGGGTCTTTGAGGGTTTTTAGGGTTCTTTTAGGGTATTTTAGGTTTTTTGGGGTTTTATGGTTTTCAGGGTTTTTATGTGTTTTTTGGGGTCTTCTAGGGTTTTTTGGGGTCTTTTACGGTTTTTAGCGTTTTATAGGTTTTTTGGGGGTTTTGGGGTTTTAGGGTTTTTTTGTTTTTTTGGGGTTTTAGGGTTTTTTAAGGTTTTTTTTGTGTTTTTTGGGGTTTAGGGTTTTTAAGGGTTATTTAGGTTTTTCTTTTTAGGTTTTTTGGGTTTTTTNAGGGTTTTGAGATCTTCTAGGGTTTTTTGGAGTTTTAGGGTTTTTGGAGTTTTAGGGTTTTTAGGGCTTTTATGGTTTTTAGGGTTTTTGGGGTCTTTTAGGGTTTTTAAGGTTTTTTGGGGTATTTTATGTTTTTTTAGGGTTTTTTGCGGTTTTAGGGTTTTTTATGATCTTTTAGGGTTTTTAGGGGGTTTGGGTTTTATAGGTTTTTTGGGGTCTTTTATGGTTTTAAGGGTTTCTTAGGTTTTTTTTAGGTGTTTTGGGTTTTTAGGGTTTTTTTGGGTGTTTAGGATCTTTTAGGGTTTTGGGTTTTTTTAGGGTTTTTGGGGTTATAGGATTTTTAGGTTTTTTTGGGGGTTTTGGGGTCTTTAGGGTTTTTAGGGGTTTTATAGGGTTTTATAGGGTTTTTAGGTGTTTTAAGGGTTTTGGGTTTTTTAGGGTTTTTTGGGGTCTTTAGGGTTTTTAGGTTTAATAGGTTTTTCTTAGGGTTTTTGGGGTCTTTTAGGGTTTTTTTGGGGTTTTATAGGTTTTTAGGGTTATTGGGTTTTTTTAGGGTTTTTGGGGTCTTTTAGGGTTTTTTGGGGTTTTTAGGGGTTTTAGGGGTTTTGAGGGTTTGTTGGTGTCTTTGAGGGTTTTTAGGGTTTTTATGTTTTTTTGGGGTTTTTTTTTTGGGGGATTTAAAGGGTTTTTGGGTTTTTAAGGGTTTTTTGGGGTCTTTTAGGGGTTTTAGGGTTTTATAGGATTTTCTTAGGGGTTTTTGTGGTCTTTTAGGGTTTTTTTGGTTTTATAAGGTTTTATAGGGTTATTGGGTTTTTGGGGGTTTTTTCAGGTCTTTTATGGTTTTGGGGTTTTTAGGGGTTTTAGGGGTTTTTAGGGTTTTTTAGGGTTTTTTCTTTTTGGTGTTTTAGGTTTTTTNAGGGTTTGTTATGGATTTTTATGGTCTTTTAGGGTTTTTTAGGGGTTAAGGGTTTTAGGGTTTTTAGGGTTTTTAAAAGTTTTTGGGGTCTATTAGGGTGATAATTGGTTCTTTACCCTTCTATCTGGCAACAAAACTGACACCTTTTTGCAAGGAGTCATGTTTGCATAGACCGCAATACCTGCAGTCATAATACAAACAAAAGAACATAACTCTGATAATGTGCACTGTCCTTGAAGTTGATTGGTCCACACCCGAGACAGCTTTCCTTCGAGCCTAGTCTCATATGGGTTGGACCAGATGACGCCAAAAGGCGCAGTGTCTATTAGGGTCTTTAGGGTTTTTAGGGGTGTTTAGGGTTTTAAGTTTTTTAGTTTTTTTGGGGATTTTAGGTTTTTTTGGGGTTTTTAGGGTTTTTGAGTATTTTAGGGTTTTTTGGGGGTTTTAGGGTTTTTGGGGATTTAGGGGTTTTTAGGTTTGTTTAGGGTGTTTTGGGTCTTTTAGGGTTTTTAGGGCTTTATAGGGTTTTATAGGGTTTTTAGGGTTTTTTAGGGTTTTTGGGGTCTTTAAGGAGTTTTGGGGTTTTAGGGTTTTTTAGGGTTTTTAAGGGTTGTTTGGGGTCTTTTATGGTTTTTGAATTTTTAATGTTTTTTTGGGTTTTTGGGGTCTTTTAGGGTTTTTAGGGTTTTATAGGGTTTTATAGGGGTTTTTTGGTTTTTTGGGGTCTTTTAGGGTTTTTAAGGTTTTTAGGGTTTTATAGGGTTTTTTAGGGTTTTTTGGGTATTAGGGTTTTGTAGTTTTTTTGTGTTTTTGGGGTCTTTTAGGGTTTTTGAAGGTTTTTGGGGTCTTTTAGGGGTTTTTTGGGGTCTTTTAGGGTTTTTGGGGGTTTTAGGATTTTTGGGGGTTTTTGGTTTTTTGGGGGGTTTTTAGGGTTTCTTATGGTTTTTTAGGGTTTTTTGAGATCTTTTAGGGTTTTTTTGGGGTTTTGGGTGTTGTTGGGTTTTTATCGGTTTTTAAAAGGTGTTTTTGGGGTCTTTTAGGGTTTTTAAGGTCTTTTATTAAGGTTTTTTGGGTTTTTTGGGGCTTTAGGGATTTGAGGGGTTTCTTATGGTTTTTTTTTAGGATTTTTAGGGGTTTAAGGGTTTTAAAAGGGTTTTATTTAAGTTTTACGGGTTTTTTTGGGGGGTTTTTGGGGTCTTTTGGGGTCTTTTAGGGTTTTAAGCTCTTTTAGTTTTTTGTTTTTTTTGGGGGGTTTTAGGGTTTTTATGGTCCTTTATGGTTTTATAGCGTTTTTGGGGTCTTAAGGTCTTTTAGGGTTTTTAAGGTTAAATAGGGGTTTTAAATGTTTTTTTTGGCTTTTAGGGATTTTTTAAGAGGTATTAGGGTTTTTAGGGTTTTATGGGGATTTATAGGGGTTTTAAATTATTTTTGGGGGTTTTAGGGTTTTATAGGGGGTTTTAAAGGGTGTTTTGTGGTTTTAGGGTTTTTGAGGGCTTTTTATGTTTTTTATGGTCTTTTAAGGTTTTTTGGGGGGTTTTGGGTTTTAGGGTTTTAGGTTTTTTTAGGTTTTTTGGAGTCTTTTATGGATTTTGTTAGGCTTTCTTAGGGCTTTTCTTTTGTGTTTTGGGGTTTTTTGGGTTTCTTGGGCTTTTAGGGGTTTTTAGGGTTCTGTATGTTTTTTATGGTCTTGGTGTTTTTTGAGGGTTTTAATGGGTTTTTAGGGTTTCTTGGGGTCTTTTAGGGTTTTGAGGGTTTTTTTACGTATTTAGGGTTTTTTGGGTTTTTTGGGGTATTTAATGGTTTTTAGGGTTTTTTACGTTTTTTTAGGGTTTTTAGGGTTTCTTGGGGTCTTTTAGGGTTTTTATGGTTTTTTAGGCTTTTGTTTATGGATTTTCTTTTGTGTTTTTTGGGGGGTTTTTAGGCTTTTAGGGGGTTTTAAGGGTTCTTTATGTTTTTTTATGGTCTTTTAAGGTTTTTTTGGTGTATTAGGGTGTTTTTTAAGGGTTTGTTTTAGGGTTTAAGGGAGTCTTTAGGGTTTCTTGGGGTCTTTTAGGGTTTTTTAGGTTTTTTTACGTTTTTAGGGTTTATAGGGGTTTATAGGTTTTTTTGTGGTTTTAGGGTTTTATAGGGTTTTTAAGGTTTTTTGGGGGGTTTTGGGCTTTTATGGGTTTTTAGTTTTTTAGTTTTTTGGAATTTTTCGGTTTTTGTGGTTTNGGGGTAATTTTTTTCAGTTGGTTTGGGTATTTACCCAATTTTTAATGGTTTAGCGGTTTTTGTTTTTTTTATTTATATATTTTTTTGTTTGCTTTAGTTTTTTGTGTTTTTTTTTGTATTTTTCGGTTTTTGTGGTTTTGGGGTATTTTTTTCAGTTAGTGGTTTTGGGGTATTTATCAATTTTTAATGGTTTTGCGATATTTTTCAGTTTTTTATTAGTTTTTAATTCTGTTTTATTTATTTTTGTGGTCTTTTTTTTTTTGTTTTNAGTGGTTTTGAGGTAACCCAATTTTTTATGGTTTTGCGGTATTTTTTTTTATTTTATAGTTTTTTAATCGTTTTATTTATTTTTTGTGTTTTTTTGTGTATTTTTATTTTTAGTGGTTTTGGGGTATGTACCCATTTTTTAATGGTTTAGCGGTATTTTTTCATTTTTTATTTTTGTTTTTTTCGTGTTTTTTTTTTTGGTATTTTTTCGGTTTTTGTGGTTTTGGGGTAATTTTTCAGTTCTTAGTGGTTTTGGGGTATTTACCCAATTTTTATGGTTTTGCGGTTTTAGTTTTNATTTATANTTTTTTTTNTTTTTTGTNTTTTTCTGTTTTTGTGGTTTTTGGGTATTTTTTAGTTGTTAGTGGTTTTGGGTATTTACCCATTTTTATGGTTTTTGGTTTTTTCGTTTTTTTTTTATTTTTTTTGTTTTATTTAGTTTTTTTGGTATTTTTCGGTTTTTAGTGCATTATAATTATTATAACATATTACAATTAGGGCCTTGTGTCAATGAGAGATTTGGAGGTTTGGTGACTGCAGGTTGTTAGGGTTGTTAGGGTTATTGTTAGGGTTGTTAGGGGTTGTTAGGGTTATTGTTAGGGTTGTTAGAGGTTGTTAGGGTTATTGTTAGGGTTGTTAGGGGTTGTTAGGGTTATTGTTAGGGTTGTTAGGGGTTGTTAGGGTTATTGTTAGGGTTGTTAGGGGTTGTTAGGTTATTGTTAAGGTTGTTAGGGGTTGTTAGGGTTATTGTTAGGGTTGTTAGGGGTTGTTAGGGTTATTGTTAGGTTGTTAGGGGTTGTTAGGGTTATTGTTAGGGTTGTTAGGGGTTGTTAGGGTTATTGTTAGGGTTGTTAGGGGTTGTTAGGGTTATTGTTAGGGTTGTTAGGGGTTGTTAGGGTTATTGTTAAGGTTGTTAGGGGTTGTTAGGGTTATTGTTAGGGTTGTTAGGGGTTGTTAGGGTTATTGTTAGGGTTGTTAGGGGTTGTTAGGGCGATTGTTAGGGTTGTTAGGGTTGTTAGGGTTATTGTTAGGGTTGTTAGGGGTTGTTAGGGTTATTGTTAGGGTTAGGGGTTGTTAGGGTTATTGTTAGGGTTGTTAGGGGTTGTTAGGGTTATTGTTAGGGTTGTTAGAGGTTGTTAGGGTTATTGTTAGGGTTGTTAGGGGTTGTTAGGGTTATTGTTAGGGTTGTTAGGGGTTGTTAGGGTTATTGTTAGGGTTGTTAGGGGTTGTTAGGGTTATTGTTAAGGTTGTTAGGGGTTGTTAGGGTTATTGTTAGGGTTGTTAGGGGTTGTTAGGGTTATTGTTAGGGTTGTTAGGGGTTGTTAGGGTTATTGTTAGGGTTGTTAGGGGTTGTTAGGGTTATTGTTAGGGTTGTTAGGGGTTGTTAGGGTTATTGTTAGGGTTGTTAGGGGTTGTTAGGGTTATTGTTAAGGTTGTTAGGGGTTGTTAGGGTTATTGTTAGGGTTAGGGGTTGTTAGGGTTATTGTTAGGTTGTTAGGGGTTGTTAGGGTTATTTTTAGGGTTGTTAGGGTTATTGTTAGGGTTGTTAGGGTTGTTAGGGTTATGGTTAGGGTTATTGTTAGGGTTATGGTTATTAGGTGTTTATTNAAGGGTTAGGGTTGTTAGGTAGGNTTTAGGGTTAGGGTTATTGGGTTTACGGTTATTAGG
>MU249663.1:611779-613865 GCA_018977245.1 Lethenteron camtschaticum | reverse complement strand
AGTCACCGGTGAGTCACCGTTTGTCACTCATTTCCCAACGTCTTGTCTCTTCTCACAATTCAAGTTCCTAGAATCAACCCACCCGCGCCTGCAACGTGGCTTCATCCCAGAGGTCGCAATCAGGTACCCGTACCCTACCCGTACCCGTACCCTACCGATACCCGTACCCTACCGATACCCGTACCCTACCCGTACCCGTACCCTACCCGATACCCGTACCCTACTCGATACTCGTACCCTACCGATACTCGTACCCTACCCGATACTCGTACCCTACCCGATACCCGTACCCTACCCGATACCCGTACCCTACTCGATACCCGTACCCTACCCGATACCCGTACCCTACCCGATACTCGTACCCTACCCGATACCCGTACCCTACCCGATACCCGTACTCTACCCGATACCCGTACCCTACTCGATACCCGTACACTACCCATACCCTACCCGATACCCATACCCTACCGCACCCTACCAGATACCCGTACCCTACCCGATACCCGGCTACCCGTACCCGGCCGGGTACCCGTTTGCGACCCTAGTGCGGCCGGGTACGGTACGGGTAGGCCGTGAGTCACTGGTGAGTCGCCGTTTGTCACTCATTTCCCAACGTCTTGTCTCTTCTCACAATTCAAGTTCCTAGAATCAACCCACCCGCGCCTGCAACGTGGCTTCTCCCAGAGGTCGCAATCAGGTAGCCGATACCAGCTCTGGTTTGGCCCCCGGAACGGTCTCGTTCTGAGTCAGTCACGTGGCGTTCTTCGTTTGATTCGGCCGTGTGATCTCCCCGCTCGGGGCAACCCCGGGCAGGTTTAGTGACGCAAGGAAATACTTAAATGATGTGAAATAGACACTAAACTGTTCGATTTAAAGCTTCTTTCGTGACTGCAGGGATTCATCTTCTTGGTTCTTTCGGTAAAGTCACGTAGAAGGGAAGTAATAAAATAATAAAAATAAAACATTTAAACATAATTCTTTTATTGGTTTATTTTTATTTTTATTATTTCCTTCTACGTGACTTTACCGAAAGAACCAAGAAGATGGCACTAAACTGTTCGTTTAACTACTTTCAAGTTTCACGGATGGGAAAACGGAATAGCGCCGTTCACCACGGGGCTTGCGGCGTGGTACCCAGCCGCTTGTCGTTAACGTCAACTCCACGGCTCGCGAGACAAACCCTTCCAAGTGCAGCGTCCACACAGAGACAGACGGACGGACAGACGGACAGACACACGGAAAAACACGTTCCTTCGGAGTGGGCAGGTAGGAACCTGGTTGGACAGCGCATTCGTGCACGACAAATACGCACGACAGACAAATAATCCCTGGTGGGCAGCAGTGTGGAACCTGTTGTTGCTACCCATATAAGTGTAGTGTATCGTGCCGTGTATAGTGTAGTGGTAGGTTAAACTTGAGTTTTATAAGGCACCACGGGGTGACCAGCCCTCCCCACCCAGCCCCACCCCTCCCACCCCCACCCCAGCCCCTCCCCACCAGCCCNTCCCCACCCAGCCCACCCCTCCCACCCAGCCCCACCCTCCCACCCAGCCTCTCCCCACCCAGCCCCTTGGTTGGACAGCGCATTCGTGCACGACAGACAGACAAATAATCCCTGGCGGGCAGCAGTGTGTGACATTGTTCCTTCCTGTATGAAGTTGCCTTCTGTAGGTAAGAAAATAAAAACGATGACGAGACTCAACGCGTGAGGAACACGAATAATAAACTAATAAAGCTTCTTTCGTGACTGCAGGGATTCATCTTCTTGGTTCTTTCGGTAAAGTCACGTAGAAGGGAAATAAAAAATAAAAAAATACAATTATATAATAATATAATAAACTAATAAAATTATATATAAAAATAATATAATACTCTAATATACTATTATTATATTTAATACTCTAATATAATATATTGTTTCGATTTAAAACTTTCGTGACTGCAGGGATTCATCTTCTTGGTTCTTTCGGTAAAGTCACGTAGAAGGGAAGTAATAAAATAATAAAAATAAAACATAAAAAATTAAACATAATTCTTTTATTGGTTTATTTTATTATTTTATTATTTCCCTTCTACGTGACTTTAC
>MU249663.1:589279-599279 GCA_018977245.1 Lethenteron camtschaticum | reverse complement strand
GCCGAGAAGCTGCAGGAGAGGGATCGGGAGCAGAAGAAACTGCAGTTCACCTACGACCGCCTCTGCCGCCAAACCTCGGCTGACGACGTCGAGGGAGATGCTCCGAGTGGGAGCGGGCTCGGAAAGCCCCGGGCTCCTCGCCGTTCGTGATGCGATTCGGTAGGCGCTGAGAGCTTGTTTTACACTAGNTACACTACTACACTATACACTACACTATACACTACACTATACACTACTATACTATACACTACTACACTATACACTANTACACTACACTATTACACTATACTATACACTACTACACTATACACTACTNTAATACTATATATATACTTCACTATACACTACTAACTACACTAACACTACACACTATATACACTACACTATACACTACTACACTATACACTACTACACTATACACTAACTATACACTATCACACTATATACACTATACTATACACTACACTACTACACTATACACTACACTACTACTNTACACTACACTACACTACACACTACTACAACTACCACACACTACTACTACTATACAANACTNTNAACACTACACTACACTACACACTACTACTANACACTAAACTACTATACTATACACTACTATACNATACAATACACTATATATACACTACACNTAAATACACTACACACTACTACACTANTACACTACTACACTATACCACACTNTACACACACTACCACACACTACACTACACTATACACTACACTAACTACACTACTATACACTACACTACTACTACACACTACTACACTAAGCTNCAAANACTACTACANACTACTAATATACACCACANTACACTGCCACATGCANTACTNTACACTACCACNACTATATACACACTACTATACTACTACTACACTATACTATACACTACTANACTNTAANACTACTAACTACTACTATACACTACACAACTATATACACTACAANACGTACACTNCACTATTATACTATACANTACACANACACTACACTACTACACTANACTACTANAACACAACACTATACACTANACACTATACACTACACTACACTATATACACACTNCACTACACTATACTATGCTACANACACTATACACTACACTAANACTATAACTACACTATAATACACACTACTACTACACTGACACACTNCACTACTACACACTANACTACTNCTAACTACCACTATAACATACACTAAANACTACTNCACATACACACTACANTACTTACTACACTNTACACTATTCACAAACGCTACACTACCTACAACTACTACACTATTANTACACTATACACTACTAGGNACTACACTATTCATTATATGCACTACTTTTACTACTACCACTACTANACTATACACTATTACATACTACACACACTATACTACACTATTAATACACACTACACTAACAATACATTTAANACNANTACTACTACTTCTACACTAGCAACTACACCATACTANTACNTACCACTACTACTACACTACACACTACTTACTACCACTACACACTACACTAATACACTATACTACACACTACTACACTACTATACACTACTATACAACTATACACTACACANACACTACTACACACACTATATATACATTAACTACTACACTACANTACCTACACACTACTACACTACTATACTATTACACCACTACACTAAGAACTGACCGAGCGCGAAAAATTGAGACACTTCACACGGTGACGTTTTGTACGGGATGTCACTTTTTTTTGGCGTCATAATTGTTTTTTTACACTTTATCTGAACAAAACTCACTTTCGTACAAGGAGTCTTGCATTGACCACAATACCTGCAGTCGTAACGCAAACAAACCAAGCGTGCAGACATTATCAGAGATACTAATAGGGTTTTTCCCCTTTTTTCTGGCAACAAAAAAAAACGAAAAACCCTAAGTATTTTGGACAAAATTATCAGATTTGTTTGTTGTTTGCATTATGGCTGCAGGTATTGTTCTATGCAAACACGACTCCTCTAAAAAAATGTCAGTTTTGTTGCCAGATAAAAGGGTAAAAAACAATGATCATATTTTGCTCCTGGCAAATGAGGTTCCAATGGTATTAATGATACAGTCGAAATTCCACATGATTGGAACCTCTTGAGTAATGCAAATATGATAATTGGTTTGACCCTTTTATCTGGCAACAAAACTGACATTTTGTACAATCATTTTCATGACCACAATAACTGCAAAAAAGCTGTCAGTTTTTTGCAATAAAGGTAAAAAACAATTTTTTTCTCTGNCAANGAGGTTCCAGGTGTAAATGCTTCACCCCGAGCTCCATATCTGATGGGCTCTTTGAGTTGTGCGCCTTTTGGCGTATCGCTCCAACCCATGTGAGACTAGGCTCTAAGGAAAGCTGTCTCGGGTGTGGACCAATCAACTTCAAGGACAGTGCATACATTATCAGAGTTGTGTTTTTTGTTGAATTCAACCGCAGGTATTGTGGTCTATGCAAACACGACTCCTCGTAAAAAAAATCAGTTTTGTTGCCAGATAAAAGGGTAAAAAAACAATCTCATATTTTGCTCCCGGCAAATGAGGTTCCAAGGTAATGTTTTGCCGTTCACCCCCCAACGCCCAGGCCCTTGTGTCTCTCCGCTCTCCGTGTCTCTCTCTGTCTCTGTGTCTCTCTCANTGTGTCTCTCCGTGTCTCTCCGTGTCTCTCTCTGTGTCTCTCTCTGTGCTCTCTGCTTCTGTGTCTCTGTGTCTCTCTGTGTCTCTCTGTGTCTCTGTCTCTCTGTGTTCTGTGTCTTCTCTGTTCTCTGTCTCTTCATTGTGTCTCTCTCTGTCTGTCTCTCCAGTGTCTCTTGTCTCTCTCTAAAAGTCTCTCTGTGTCTCTCTCTCCCCGTGTCTCTCATGTGTGTCTCTCTGTCTCTCTGTGTCTCTCTGTGTCTCTCNGTGTCTCTGTGTCTCTCTTCTCTCTGTGTCTCTCTGTCTCTCTGTGTCTCTCTCATTGTGTCTCTGTGTCTCTCTGTGTCTCTCTGTGTCTCTCTGTGTCTCTCTCTCGTGTCTCTCTCTGTGTCTCTCAGTGTCTCTCCGTGTCTCTCTGTGTCTCTCTGTGTCTGCTCTGTGTCTCTTGTCTCTCCGTGTCTCTCTTAGTGTCTCTCTGTCTGTGTCTCTCTGTGTCTCCTGTGTCTCTCTGTGTCTCTCTGTGTCTCTCTGTGTCTCTCTCATTGTGTCTCTCTGTGTCTCTCTGTGTCTCTCCGTGTCTCTATCTGTGTCTCTCTGTGTCTCTCTCGTGTCTGTGTCTCTCCGTCTCTCTGTGTCTCTCTGTGTCTCTCTGTCTCTCTCTGTGTCTCTCTGTGTCTCTCCGTGTCTCTCTGTGTCTCTCNGTCTCTCTGTGTCTCTCTGTGTCTCTGTGTCTCTCTGTCTCTCTCTGTCTCTCTGTGTCTCTCTCTGTGTCTCTGTGTCTCTCTGTGTCTCTCTCTGTGTCTCTCTCTCTCCTCTATGTGTCTCTCTGTGTACTCTCTGTGTCTCTCCTTGTGTCTCTGTCTCTCTGTGTCTCTGTGTCTCTCTCNGTGTCTCTCTGTCTCTCTGTGTCTCTCTGTGTCTCTCTGTGTCTCTCTGTGTCTCTCAGTGTCTCTCCGTGTCTCTCTGTGTCTCTGTGTCTCTGTGTCTCTCTGTGTCTCTGTGTCTCTCTGTGTCTCTCTGTGTCTCTCTCAGTGTCTCTCTGTTTCTCTGTGTCTCTCTCTGTGTCTCTCATTGTGTCTCTCTGTGTCTCTCTGTGTCTCTCCNGTGTCTCTCTGTGTCTCTGTGTCTCTCTCTGTNTCTCTCTGTGTCTCTCTCTGTGTCTCTCTCTGTGTCTCTCTCTCTCTGTGTCTCTCTGTCTCTCTGTGTCTCTCTCTGTGTCTCTCTGTGTCTCTCTCTTTGTGTCTCTCTCTGTGTCTCTNAGTGTCTCTCCGTGTCTCTCTGTGTCTCTCTCTCTCTGTGTCTCTCCGTGTCTCTCTGTGTGTGTCTCTCTCCACGTGTCTCTCTCTGTGTCTCTCTCTCTCTCTGTCTCTCGTGTCTCTCTGTGTCTCTGTGTCTCTCTGTGTCTCTCTGTCTCTCTGTGTCTCTCCGTGTCTCTCTGTGTCTCTCTCTGTCTCTCTCTGTGTCTTTCTGTGTCTCTCTCTCTGTCTCTGTGTCTGCTGTGTCTCTCTTTGTCTCTCGCTGTGTGTGTGTGCGTGTGTGTGTATGTGTCTGTGTGTGTATGTGTGTGTGATTGTGTGTATGTGTGTGTATGTGTGTATGTGTGTGTGTGGNTGTGTGTATGTGTGTGTATCCCGTGTGTGTGTGTGTGTGTGTGTGTATGTAAGGGTGTTGTGTGTGTAGGGTGNTCTTGTGTGNGTATATGTGTGTGTGTGTGTGTGTGTGTGTAGTATTGTGTGTGTGTGTCACGGCANGTGTGTGNGTGTGTGTGTGTGTAGATGTGTGTGTGGTGTGTGTGTGTGGTGTGNATGTGTGTATCTATGTGTGTGTGTGTGTATATGTGTGTGTATGTGTGTGTGTATGTGTGTGTGTGTGTATGTGTGTGTATGTGTGTGTGTATGTGTGTGTGTATGTGTGTGTATGTGTGATTATGTGTATGTGTGTGTGATGTGTGTGTGTGTGTGTANTGTGTGTGTGTGTGTGTATATTGTGTGTATNTGTGTGTGNGTGTGANGTCATTGTGTANGTGTGTGTATGTGTGTGTGTATGTGTATGTGTGTGTATGTGTGTGTATGTAGTGTGTGTGTCATNTGTGTGTGTATGTGTGTGTATGTGTCTGTGTGTGTATGTGTGTGTGTATGTGTCTGTGTATGTGTGTGTATGTGTGTGTGTATGTGTGTATGTGTATGTGTGTGTGTGTGATTGTGTGTATATGTGTGTATGTGTGTGTATGTGTGTGTGTGTGTGTGGTGTATGTGTGTGTATGGTGTGTGTGTGTGGTGTGTATGTGTGTGTGTGTGTGTATGTGTGTAGTGTGTGTATGTGTGTGTTGTGTGTGTGTAGTGTGTATGNGTGTGNATGTGTGTGATGTGTGTGTGTGTGTGTATCAGTATCACTGTGTGTGTGTATGTATGTAGGTGTGTGTGTGTGTGTGNTGTGTGTGTGTGTGTGTGTGTGTGTGTGTGTGTATGTGTGTGTGTATGTGTGTGTGTGTGTGTGTGTGTGTGTATGTGTGTGTGTATGTGTGTGTATGTGTGTATGTATATATATGTATGTGTATATATGTGTGTGTANATATGTGTGTGTGTATGTGTGCGTTGTAATATTTTGCCGTTCACCCCCCGCCCCCCTTGTAGCGACGTCGCGAACGTGGACCGGCGTGGCGGGTAGCGCGCTGAGCGCCAGCACCACCCCTCCGCGCCGCTCCGAGCAGACGGACTTCTTGCCGCCGCCGTTCAAGGGCAGCGCTCCAGGCGGGTCGCGGCACTCGGACGGCTTCCCCCTCTTCCCCGCCCCGGCGAAGGCGCCGCTCGGCACGACGGGAACTCCCCGGTGACGCCGACGACGCCGACGCGCGAGTTCCCGCCCGGCTCCCCTCGCAGGGTTCCCCGCAAGAAGCCCGCGGCCTCGCCGCTCATGCATCTGTGGACTTAGCGGCGACCGCCGCCGCTGATGCTCCGTGTGGCGCTCGGTCGGAACTCGTCGTCGTGAGCGCGGGTCGATTGCCTCGTGAGCGGAAACGGAATCCGGGAGGAAATGTTTGTTTCAGCTGGAGGAGGAAGCTGTGACGCTTCGATTGGAAGCTTTGGTGACCGCAGCGGGGATTCTTCTGGGTGGTTCTTCTGGGTAAAGTCGCGTAGAAGGGAAATAATAAAGTGAGAAAAATATGAAACAATATTATATTATAATAAAAAAACAATAAAATAATAAAATATAAAACAAAATAATATAAAACAATAAAATAATAAAATATAAACAATAAATAATAAAATATAAANCAATAAAATATTAAAAANTAAAATAATAAAANTATAAACAATAAAACAAAATTTAAAACAAAAAATAAAATATAAACAATAAAATAAAAATATAAANCAATAAAATAAAATATAAAACAANAAATAATAAAATATAAATAAAATAATAAAATATAAACAATAAATAATAAAATATAAACAAAAATAATAAATATAAAATAAATAAAATATAAATAAATAAAATATAAAACATAAATAATAAAAATATAAACACTAAAATAATAAAAATATAAANCACTAAATAATAAAAATATAAAACATAAAATATAAAANTATAAAACATAAAATAATAAAAATATAAATAATAAAATATAAAATATAAAAATATAAAACAATAAAATATAAAAAATAAAATATAAAAAATAAAATAAAAATATAAAACAATAAAATAATAAAATTATAAAACAATAAAATAATAAAAAAATAAAACAATAAAATAATAAAATTATAAAACAATAAAATATAAAACAATAAAATAATAAAATATAAAACAATAAAATATAAAACAAAAAATAATAAAAATATAAACACTAAAATAATAAAAATATAAAATAATAAAATATAACACAAAAATAATAAAATATAAAACAATAAAATGAGAAAAATATAAAACACTAAAATAATAAAAATATAAAACACTAAAATAATAAAATATAAAACACTAAAATAATAAAATATAAAACACTAAAATAATAAAATATAAAACACTAAAATAATAAAAATATAAAACACTAAATAATAAAAATAAAACACTAAAATAATAAAATATAAAACACTAAAATAATAAAAATATAAANAATAAAATAATAAAATANATAAAAATAAAATAAAAATATAAAACAATAAATAATAAAATTATAAACAATAAAATAATAAAAATAAAACAATAAAATAATAAATTATAAAACAATAAAATAATAAAAATATAAAACAATACATTTCTCCGCGCGCCGACACANGATGATCAGGGTGAAAACCACGTGTTTCTTTGTGGTTTTATATTTGTTAATTGTCACGTAACTTCTGAGATTACCTTCTTCTTGGTTCTTTGGTGAGACGAAAAAATAAATATTGTTATTTTATTAGTTTTAATTTTTATTTAAATTTATTGTAAATGAAATAATTCATATTATTCATTCTTTTGTTTTATTAATATATAAATTAAGTTATAAAATAATAAAAATAAAACATTCTAAAATTTAATTTTATTATGTTTTATTATTATTTTATTAATAAATTAATATTGTATTAATGAAATAATAAAAATAGAACAAATAATATTTAATTTTTTATTTTTATTATTATATTAATAAATTAATATTTCTTACTAAAATAATAAAAATAAAACATTATAAAATTTAATTTTATTATGTTTTATTTTTACAATTGTATTACTTCCCTTCTACGTGACTTTACCGAAAGAACCAAGAAGCTTTAATAGTTTACTTTCAATTCGTCACTACTTCAGCGCAAAGCAATTGCGTTCTTATAGAGCAGCGGTCGGGAGCCTATGGCTCGCGAGCCATACACATGGCTCTTCTGGTGACGGCATATGGCTCCCAGACAATTTTGAGTTGAAAAAAACAAAAATCAGTTTGGAAGTGATTTTCAAAACTTGTGATATTGCTTAATAATACCGTGTCATTTTAAAGTGAACACAAATTAGTTTTGAAGATAAATGTCACGGCTCACGCCTGCACGAAGCTCAACCTCACCACGTATGAACCAGACTACAAGGCCAACAGCAAAACCACGCAGCACCAGAAGTCGCATTAAAAGTAAGACATTTAATTTATTACACGTTAAAATACTATATGGCTCTCAATGCAATATATTTAGAAATATTTGGCTTTCATGGCTCTCCCAGTCAAAAAGTTTCCGATCGCTGTTATAGAGCAAACCCACGACGCCGACAGTGGAGTTTGTGGTCCCGTTGGCGGTGACCACCAGCGGCAGCCGCTGAGCGACCGTTCGAGTGGCAAACGTCTCCCGGTGGCCGTGCCGCGTGGAGCTGACAGGGTCACGTCACTTTCACATCCATCAGAACCTTGTGTCTGCACTGGACGGATCCGTGCAGCCCCACAGGAGGTCGTGGGTTCGATTCTGAAGATGCCTACTGCTGTATATTTGGAGTCTGTGTGTCTCTCTCATCATCATCATCACAGTGGCTATGAGATGTTAACTACCTCGCCTGGTCTACAGGAGGTCGTGGGTTTGATCCGATTCTGAAGATGCCTGCTGCTGTATATTTGGAGTCTGTGTCTCTCTCTCAATATCACAGTGGCGATGAGATGTTAACTACCTCGCCTGGTCTACAGGAGGTCGTGGGTTCGATCTCGACCCTGAAGATGCCTACTGCTGTATATTTGGAGTCTGTGTCTCTCTCTCTCACATCATCACCACGGCTATGAGATGTTAACTACCTCGCCTGGTCTACAGGAGGTCGTGGGTTCGATCCCGATTCTGAAGATGCCTACTGCTGTATATTTGGAGTCTGTGTCTCTCTCTCATCATCACCACGGTGGCTATGAGATGTTAACTACCTCGCCTGGTCTACAGGAGGTTGTGGATTCGATCCCGATTCTGAAGATGCCTGCTGCTGTATATTTGGAGTTTGTGTGTCTCTCTCATCTCATCATCATCAACACGGTGGCTATGAGATGTTAACTACCTCGCCTGGTCTACAGGAGGTCGTGGGTTCGATCTCGACCCTGAAGATGCCTACTGCTGTATATTTGGAGTTTGTGTCTCTCTTCATCAACACAGTGGCTATGAGATGTTAACTACCTTGCCTGGTCTACAGGAGGTCGTGGGTTCGATCTCGACCCTGAAGATGCCTACTGCTGTATATTTGGAGTTTGTGTCTCTCTCATCATCATCACGGTGGCTGTGAGATGTTAACTACCTCGCCTGGTCTACAGGAGGTCGTGGGTTCGATCCCGATTCTGAAGATGCCTACTGCTGTATATTTGGAGTTTGTGTGTCTCTCTCTCATCATCACGGTGGCTGTGAGATGTTAACTACCTCGCCTGGTCTACAGGAGGTCGTGGGTTCGATTCTGAAGATGCCTACTGCTGTATATTTGGAGTCTGTGTCTCTCTCTCATCATCACCACAGTGGCTATGAGATGTTAACTACCTCGCCTGGTCTACAGGATGTCGTGGGTTCGATCTCGACCCTGAAGATGCCTACTGCTGTATATTTGGAGTTTGTGTGTCTCTCTCTCATCATCATCATCATCACGGTGGCTATGAGATGTTAACTACCACGCCTGGTCTACAGGAGGTCGTGGGTTCGATCCCGATTCTGAAGATGCTACTGCTGTATATTTGGAGTTTGTGTGTCTCTCTCTCTCTCATCATCATCATCATCACAGTGGCTATGAGATGTTAACTACCTCGCCAGGTGTACAGGAGGTTGTGGGTTCGATCTCGATTCTGAAGATGCCTACTGCTGTATATTTGGAGTTTGTGTGTCTCTCTCTCTCATCATCACGGTGGCTATGAGATGTTAACTACCTTGCCTGGTCTACAGGAGGTCGTGGGTTCGATCTCGACCCTGAAGATGCCTACTGCTGTATATTTGGAGTCTGTGTCTCTCTCTCTCATCACCACGGTGGCTATGAGATGTTGACTACCTCGCCTGGTCTACAGGAGGTCGTGGGTTCTATCTCGACCTACTGCGCCTGTCTATTTAATTAAAATGCAAAATAAATTTATAACATTTTTGACATGCGTTTTTCTGGATGTTGTTGTTGTTATTCTGTCTTTCACTGTTAAAATAAACCTACCATTAAAATTATAGACTCATCATTTCTTGTGTGTCTGTGTGTGTGTGTCTGTGTGTGTCTGTGTGTGTGTCTGTGTGTGTGTCTGTGTCTCTGTATGTGTGGGGAGCGGTAATGTAGCGGTTCGCGCGCTGCACTGCGAACCTGGCGACCCGGGTTCGATTCCCGCTCACGGAAAGCACCAGTGACGATTATCTCAACCGGTCCTGGGCC
>MU249663.1:579478-589179 GCA_018977245.1 Lethenteron camtschaticum | reverse complement strand
CTCAGCACTGCACCATAGACTCACACTGCACCATAGACTCAACACTGCACCATAGACTCAGCACTGCACATAGACTCAACACTGCCCATAGACTCAGCACTGCCCATAGACTCAACACTGCACCATAGACTCAACACTGCACCATAGACTCAACACTGCACCATAGACTCAGCACTCACCATAGACTCAGCACTNCACCATAGACTCACACTGCACCATAACTCACACTGCACCATAGACTCAACACTGCCCATAGACTCAACACTGCCCATAGACTCACACTGCACCATAGACTCAACACTCACCATAGACTCAGCACTNCACCATAGACTCACACTGCACCATAGACTCAACACTNCCCATAGACCAGCACTNCACATAGACTCAACACTGCCCATAGACTCAGCACTGCCCCATAGACTCAACACTGCACCATAGACTCAACACTNCCCATAGACTCAACACTGGCCCATAGACCANCACTCCATAGACTCANCACCACCATAGACTCAACACTGCCCATAACTCACACTGCCCATAGACTCAACACTNCCCATAGACTCACACTCCCATAGACTCACACTCACCATAGACTCAACACTGCCCATAGACTCCAACACTCACCATAACCAGCACTCCCATAGACTCAGCACTCCNATAGACTCAACACTGCCCATAGACTCAACACTCCATAGACTCANCACTGCACATAGACTCAACACTGCCATAGACTCAGCACTGCCATGACTCAACACTGCCCATAGACTCAACACTGCNCATAGACTCAACACTGCNCATAGACTCAGCACTGCCCATAGACTCAACACTGCCCATAGACTGAACACTGCCCATAGACTCACACTGCNCATAGACTCAGACTNCNCATAGCTCAGCACTGCCCATAGACTCAACATTGCNCCATAGACTCAAGACTGCACCATAGACTCAACACTGCCCATAGACTCAACACTGCCCATAGACTCAACACTNCAACCATAGACTCAACACTGCNCCATAGACTCAACACTGCCCATAGACTCAACACTACCCAAGACTCACACTGCAGACTCAACACTGCCCTAGACTCAACACTGCCCATAGNCTCAAGCACTCCCATAGCTNACACTGCNCCNTAGACAACCTGCATAGACTCAACACTGCCCATAGACTCAACACTGCCCATAGACTCAGCACTNCCNATAGACTCAACACTGCCCATAGACTCAGCACTCCCATAGACTCAAGCACTGCNCCATAGACTCACACTGCCATAGACTCAACACTGCCCATAGACTCAATCACTGCCCCATAGACTCAAGCACTGNCCATAGACTCAGCACTGCCCATAGACTCAAGGCCACTGTCACCCATAGACTCAACACTGCCCATAGACTCACACTGCCCATAGACTCANCACTGCCCCTAGACTCAACACTGCCATAGACCAGCACTCCATAGACTCAACACTGCCCATCTCACTCCCATAGACTCACATGCCCATAGACTCAACTTAGACTCAGCACTGCCCATAGACTCAACACTGCCATAGACTCAGCACTGCCNATAGACTCAGCACTGCCCATAGACTCAACACTGCCCATAGACTCAGCACTGCCCCATAGACTCAGCACTGCCCATAGACTCAACACTGCCCATAGACTCACACTACCCATACTCAGCACTGCCNATAGACTAAACACTGCCATAGACTCACACTGCCCATAGACTCAACACTCNCCACAGACTCAACACTGCCATAGACTCAACACTGCNCCATAGACTCAACACTACCATAGNCTCACACTACCCATAGACTCANCACTGCCCATAGACTCACACTGCCCATAGACTCAACANTGCNCATAGACTCANCACTGCCATAGACTCAACACTGCNCCATAGACTCAAACACTGCCCATAGACTCAACACTGCCCATAGACTCAACACTGCCCATAGACTCAACACTGCCATAGACTCAACACTGCCCATAGACTCACACTGCCCATAGACTCAACACTGCCCATAGACTCAACACTGCCACCATAGACTCAACACTGCCCATAGACTCAACACTGCCCATAGACTCAACACTGCCCATAGACTCAACACTGCCCATAGACTCAACACTGCCCATAGACTCAACACTGCCCCATAGACTCACACTGCCCATAGACTCACACTGCCATAGACTCAGCACTGCCATAGACTCAACACTGCCCATAGACTCAACACTGCCCATAGACTCAGCACTGCCATGACTACACTGCCCATAGACTCAACACTGCCCATAGACTCAACACTGCCCATAGACTCAACACTGCTACCATAGACTCAACACTGCCCATAGACTCAACGACTGCCATAGACTCACACTGCCCATAGACTCAACACTGCCCATAGACTCAACACTGCCCATAGACTCAACACTGCCATAGACTCAACACTGCCATGACTCAACACTGCCNATAGACTCAACACTAGACTCAACACTNCCCATAGACTCAACACTGCCCATAGACTCAACACTGCCCATAGACTCACACTGCCCAAGACTCACATGCCCATAGACTCANACTGCCCATAGACTCAACACTGTACATAGACTCAACACTGCCCCATAGACTCACACTGCCCATAGACTCANCACTCCATAGACTCAACACTGCCCATACTCACACTGCCATAGACTCAACACTGCCATAGACTCAACACTGCCATAGACTCACACTGCCCATACTCAACACTGTCATAGACTCAACACTGCCATAGACTCAACACTGCCCATAGACTCAACACTGCCCATAGACTCAACACTNCCCATAGACTCAACACTGTCATAGACTCACACTGCCCATAGACTCACACTCCATAGACTCACACTCCATAGACTCAACAACTGGCCTAGACTCAACACTGCCCATAGACTCAACACTAGACTCAACACTGCCATAGACTAACACTGATAGACTCAAACACTGCCCTAGACTCAACACTGNCCANAGACTCAACACTGCCATAGACTCAACACTGCCCATAGACTCACACTGCCATAGACTCAACACTAGACTCAACACTGCCCATAGACTCAACACTGCCCATAGACTCAACACTGCCATAGACTCAGCACTGCCATAGACTAGCACTGCCATAGACTCACACTGCCCATAGACTCAACACTACATAGACTCACACTGCCCATAGACTCACACTGCCCATAGACTCAACACTGCCCATAGACTCAACACTGCCCTAGACTCAACCTGCCCCATAGACTCACACTGCCCATAGACTCACACTGCCCATAGACTCAACACTGCCATAGACTCAACACTGCCCATAGACTCACACTCCCATAGACTCACACTGCCCATAGACTCAACACTAGACTCAACACTGCCCATAGACTCAACACTGCCATAGACTCANACTGCCATGACTCAACACTCATAGACTCAACACTGCCATAGACTCAACANTGCCCATAGACTCAACACTGCCCATAGACTCAGCACTGCCCATGACTCACACTGCCATAGACTCANCACTGCCCATAGACTCANCACTGCCATAGACTCAAGCACTGCCCATAGACTCACACTGCCCATAGACTCACACTGCCCATAGACTCAACACTGCCCAGACTCACACTGCCNATAGACTCAACACTGCCCATAGACTCACACTGCCCATAGACTCAATCACTGCCCATAGACTCANCACTACCCATAGACTCAACACTGCCATAGACTCACACTGCCATAGACTCAATAGACTCAACACTGCCCATAGACTCACACTGCCCATAGACTCANCACTGCCCATAGACTCAACACTGCCCATAGACTCAACACTCCCATAGACTCAATTCACTGCCCATACCACACTGCCCAAGCTCACACTGCNCNATAGACTCACACTCCCATAGACTCAACACTGCCCATAGACTCAACACTCCCAGTAGACTCACACTGCCCATAGACTCANCACTGCCCATAGACTCAACACTCCCATAGACTCAACACTGCCCATAGACTCANCACTGCCATGTCACACATGCATAACTCAACCTCCATANACTCCNCTGCCATACTCACTGCCCANAGACTCAACCCCATCTCAACACTGCACCATACTCAACNCTGCCCATAGACTCAACACTGCACATAGACTCAACACTCCNCCATAGACTCANCACTGCCCATAGACTCACACTGCCCATAGACTCACACTGCCCAGACTCAACACNGCCCATAGACTCANCACTGCTATATAGCTCAACATGCCATANACACTCACCATAACTCAACACTNCCAACTCAACACTCCTAACTCAACACTNCCCATAGACTCAACACTNCCATGACTCAACACTNCACCANAAACACTCGGACTAACTANCACTCCCACTCAATCACTNCAGCCNTANACTCACACACTCCCAACTCACACTCCATNGACTCANCACTNCCCATAGCACTCANCACTCACCAGACTCACACTCCCATAATGACTACCACTNCACCATAGACCCACAGTGGACTGACCACCACACACNGACTCACANACCCATNACTCACCACACACCGATGACTCACCCACCCACTCACAACTTACACCATACTCACACACACCATGACTCACACACACCATGACTCACCACAACACAGAGATGTTGCTGAATGTCTACCTCTTGACAACAACAACAACCACCACTACACGAGTTGTTGTTGTGGTTGTTGTGATACTCACAGGGTAGTAGCAGCAGCAGTGATGTACAAGTCGTAGTTTTGTGGTTGTGGTAGTTGTTGTGGTAGTTGTTGTGGNAGTTGTGGTGGTAGTTGNTGTTAGTTGGTGGTTAAAGTGTGGTAGNTGTTGTTGAGTTGTGGTGGTGTTGTGGTGGTGTTGTAGTTGTGTGGGTTGTGGTAGTTGGTGTNNTGGTAGTTGTGTGTGTTGTTTGTTGTTGTGNGGTAGTTTNGTGGTTTGTGGTAGTTGTGTTGTGGTAGTTGTTTGNAGTTGTTGTGTTGTGGTAGTTGTGGTAGCTAAATGTTGTTGTGGTGTTGTTGTCACGGTAGTTGTGGTGGTTCTTGTTGTTGTTGTTGTGGTAGTTGTGGTGTNGTGTTGTGTGGTGTTGTGGTAGTTGTTATGGTGGTTGTGGTAGTTGTTGTTACAGTAGTTGTTGTTGTTGTGGTAGTTGTTGTGGTTGTGGTAGTTGTNTGNTGGTAGTTGTTGTTGTGGTGTAGTTGTGTGGTGGTAGTTGTTGTGGTGGTGGTTGTTGTNNGTGGTAGTTGTTGTGGTTGTGGTAGTTGTTGTTGATGGGCGATTGTCTGAGCGCCTCTCGTCACCACGGCGACCTCACGCGCTGATGCCCCGCCCCCTTCAGGCGCGAGCCGCTCCTCCGATTGGCTGCCGGCGTTGCCGCGTCACCCGCAGCCCTCTTCTCATTGGTGGATTGAAAACCCATCTCGGAAGATGTCTTCCCGTTACAGAAGACGTCTTCCAGTTCCAGAAGATGTCTTCCTGTTCCAGAAGATGTCTTCCCGTTACAGAAGATGTCTTTCTGTTACAGAAGGCGTCTTCCTCTTCCAGAAGATGTCTTCCTGATCCAGAAGACGTCTTCCTGTTCCAGAAGACGTCTTCCTGTTACAGAAGATGTCTTCCTGATCCAGAAGGTGTCTTCCTGATCCAGAAGATGTCTTCCTGTTCCAGAAGACGTCTTCCTCTTACAGAAGACGTCTTCTGTTCCAGAAGATGTCTTCCTGATCCAGAAGATGTCTTCCTCTTCCAGAAGATGTCTTCCTGTTCCAGAAGACGTCTTCCTGTTCCAGAAGATGTCTTCCTGTTCCAGAAGACGTCTTCCTGTTCCAGAAGATGTCTTCCTGTTCCAGAAGATGTCTTCCTGTTCCAGAAGACGTCTTCCTGTTCCAGAAGATGTCTTCCTGTTCCAGAAGACGTCTTCCTGTTCCAGAAGACGTCTTCCTGTTCCAGAAGATGGCTTCCTAATCCAGAAGACGTCTTCCCGTTACAGAAGACGTCTTCCTCTTCCAGAAGATGTCTTCCTGTTCCAGAAGATGGCTTCCTGTTCCAGAAGATGTCTTCCTGTTCCAGAAGATGTCTTCCTGTTCCAGAAGATGTCTTACTGTTCCAGAAGATGTCTTCCCTTCCAGAAGATGTCTTCCTGTTCCAGAAGTTGTCTTCCTGATCCAGAAGATGTCTTCCTGTTCCAGAAGACGTCTTCCTGTTCCAGAAGATGTCTTCCTCTTCCAGAAGATGTCTTCCTGTTCCAGAAGATGTCTTCCTGTTCCAGAAGACGTCTTCCTGTTCCAGAAGATGTCTTCCTCTTCCAGAAGATGTCTTCCTTCCAGAAGATGTCTTCCTGTTCCAGAAGACGTCTTCCTGTTCCAGAAGATGTCTTCCTGTTCCAGAAGATGTCTTCCCGTTACAGAAGATGTCTTCCTCTTCCAGAAGATGTCTTCCTGTTCCAGAAGATGTCTTCCTGTTCCAGAAGACGTCTTCCTGTTCCAGAAGATGTCTTCCTCTTCCAGAAGATGTCTTCCTGTTCCAGAAGATGTCTTCCTGTTCCAGAAGACGTCTTCCTGTTCCAGAAGATGTCTTCCTGTTCCAGAAGATGTCTTCCTCTTCCAGAAGATGTCTTCCTCTTCCAGAAGATGTCTTACTGTTCCAGAAGACGTCTTCCTCTTCCAGAAGATGTCTTCCTGTTCCAGAAGATGTCTTCCTCTTCCAGAAGATGTCTTCCCCTTCCAGAAGATGTCTTACTGTTCCAAATTCCCCAGAAGATGTCTTCCTCTNACNGAAGATGTCTTTTGAAAACAATTTCCTGCNAACAATGTCTAATAGTGTATTGTATTGCATTGCTCNGTTTTNACTTTTATTTACCATTTCTTGCTTCGTTGCATGTAATGTTTGAGATTAGGGTTAATAAAGTACAACCGCAATCACATCAACAGAAGTCTACGCGTTGATTTGCACGAAGTCAAGTCCAGATATTGTGCCCAAGGTTTAGCAAATTGTTTTATTTACACAGCAAAGCAATTGTTACTTAACTTTAAACATATTATAACTACGGCCTGACGTATGAACTCGTCACGTGATCTTGCGAGCTTTGTCTCCCCAGGGGCGATGTTCACACACAACACCAGCTACTCATTTGAGGCTGAGTCGACCTAGGGGAGGCCCAGGACCGGTTCAAATAATCGTCACTGACGGTGTCGGCCGTGAGCGGGAATCGAACTCGGGTCGCCGGGTTCGTAGTGCAGCGCGCTAACCGCTGCACCACCGCTCCCCCACTGGTGCCAGGCTAGGTGCACCTAGAGCCACCGTCGCCTCTGATTGGACGGCGCTTCTATTGGCTCAGCACTCAGACCGCGTTGCAGTCGATTCGATTCTTAATTAAAACTCAACTCGATTCAACCACTGTTAAAGAACGGGGCGTTGTGAATCGATGATCGATTCTATAATCGTTTGTTATTGCAGTCCCTGAATGGAGGGAATCGATTGGTGATTAAGCCGTTCATCGATTCTGGAGTCGGGAAGGAATCTAAACTAAGCAGTCGCGTTTGAGGTAAATTGTCATGTAAAATTCTGATATTTCGGTGTTTATTTAATGTACTTCAACAATAAAACTGCAGGGATTCATATTCTTAAAGTCACGTAGAAGGGAAATAATACAAAGAAAGCAATAAAATAGTTGTATTCTAATATAAATGTTCTTACGTGTTTTATTATAATAATAAAATAATTGTATTATGTAAAATGTTTATTATTTCCCTTCTACGTGACTTTACCGAAAGAATCAACAATACGGGAGTTTTATTTTCTTGGTTATTTCGGTAAAGTCACGTAGAAGGGAAATTAAAAATTAAACAATAAAATTATTAATAAAATATAAAATAATACNATTGTATTGTTTTATTTTTATTATTTTATTACTTCCTTTCTACGTGACTTTACCGAAAGAACCAATAAATGGGAGTTTTATTGTTGAGTTTGGTAATCTGCTTTAAAATTTTTCCTCAGTCTTCTTGAGGAAGTATTTTCCCCTCCCACGTGACGCGGAGTCGTTTTCCCGCCAAATCTTTTCGGCTCCTCCCCTCGCCGCCCCCATTTGAGGGGGGGGGGTGAAGGCGGTTGCCATGGATATTTGTTTTGGTTGCCATGGATATTTGTTTTGGTTGCCATGGATATTTGTTGCGGTTGCCATGGATTTTTTTGGTTGCCATGGATATTTGTTTGTTGCCATGGATTTTGTTTTGGTTCCATGGATTTTTGTTTGGTTGCCATGGATATTTGTTTGGTTGCCATGGATTTTGTTTTGGTTGCCATGGATTTTNGTGCGGTTGCCATGGATTTTTTTGGTTGCCATGGATTTTGTTTTGGTTGCCATGGATTTTTGTTTGGTTGCCATGGATATTTGTTTTGGTTGCCATGGATATTGTTTTGGTTGCCATGGATTTGTTTTGGTTGCCATGGATATTTGTTGCGTTGCCATGGATATTNGTTTTGGTTGCCATGGATTTTGTTTTGGTTGCCATGGATTTTGTTTTGGTTGCCATGGATATTTTTTGGTTGCCATGGATATTGTTTTGGTTGCCATGGATATTTGTTTTGGTTGCCATGGATTTTGTTTTGGTTGCCATGGATTTTGTTTTGGTGCCATAGATTTTGATGGGTGCCATGGATATTTGTTTTGGTTCCATGGATATTGTTTTGGTTGCCATGGATATTTTTTGGTTGCCATGGATTTTGTTTTGGTTGCCATGGATTTTGTTTTGGTTGCCATGGATTTTTGTTGCGGTTTCATGGATTTTGCTGATTCTATGTGCAGTGTTGAGTCTATGGTGCAGTGTTGAGTCTATGGGCAGTGTTGAGTCTATGGGCAGTGTTGAGTCTATGTGCAGTGTTGAGTCTATGGTGCAGTGCTGAGTCTATGGTGCAGTCGAGCGTCTGGTGCAGAGTTAAGTCTTATGAAGCAATAATCTTAAAATCAGAAAGTCCGGGTGGACTTAGCCATTGCAAAGCGTTCACAACACTCTCCCTCACAGTTGCGCATTTCTCGCTCAGCGATGTCGCACGCCTCAGACCCTCCCAGGATGTTCCAAATTCTCCGCTACGCGGCGCCGCGCCTCCGGCTCAGGAGACGCGCCTCGAAGCCTCTGGGCCGCTGCCCGAGACCTCTGCCTGCCTGTGGTGGCCACCGGCGGTGACGGTGACGGTGACAGTGACGGTGACGGCGGCAGCGGTGACGGCCCCGGTAACGTCCCGACGCTTGTACGCAAGGTGAGTGTTTCGCGACTCGTGTTCAACTGGATTATCTTCTTGGTTCTTTCGGTAAAGTCACGTAGAAGGGAAGTAATAAAATTAAAATAAAACAATTCTCACGACGTTTCGGCCACAACGCAAGCAGCCGTCCTCAGGTTAAAACCACCTGAGGGCGGCTGCTTGCGTTGTGGCCGAAACGTCGTGAGAATTATATTATTATGTTTTATTTTTATTATTTTATTACTTCCCTTCTACGTGACTTTACCGAAAGAACCAAGAAGATGAATCCCTGCAGTCACGAAAGCTTTACATCGACATTCAACTGGAATGATTTCTCGTTGCTTACCGTACAAAGGGGCCCGTGCGAGGTGCGACGGACGTAGCCGCGTCTCTCTTCAGAAGCGACTCTCTTCCCGTCACCGGA